>PVJA010000441.1:0-174225 GCA_004027025.1 Myocastor coypus
CCATCTCTCTGCCTGCTGAGCACACTGTTTATTGTTCTAGCCTCAGCGTGTGGAAAACGTCAGGCCCTGGCAGACTTCCCTCTCCTCTGGCTGCACCTCAGGCTTCAGAAATCCACTGTGGCCACGGAATACATTTTGGAAGAATCTCCCTTCTTGGGCTGTCTCTGCAGTTTTGGGACACCATAAGCTATTGGTTAATTTCACTATATATATATATATATATTTTATTTTTTATTTTTTATTTTTTTTCCACAAAAGCCACAGGGAGGGCAAATCGAGGGTCAGCTTGGAGAAACTGCTGTGGAGAACAGTGCCATGCACATCCTGCAGGGTCTGCAGTATCTATGCTGCTCAGACCATGAGGGGACAGGTGCCACCGCTGCCAGGTATGGCACAGTCTTCAGTCTCAGCCTTTCCCATAATTCACCTTACTTGATTGTTGGCTCTGGTCTCTGGTTCAGACCCTGGAGGCCTGATGCTGTGCTCCCCCCCCCCCCTCTGTCTCTCTCCCCCTCCTCCCCCTGAAATCTTCACCAAACATGCCTGTAGATTAAGCGGCAGGGAGGAAACCAAACTGTGGTCCTTTCCCTCAGGAATTCATAGTCTGTTAGGTGTGTGGTTAGTGTCCTAACAGAGCCAGCACAAGAGGGGAGAGAATGAATGACTCTGCCTCCCTGAGGCTGCGTGACCTCAAACAGATCCTGAAGCAGCAGGAGTCACCAGCGACCAATTGGATCCTTCCTGGTTTCCAGCCTCCCGCTCTCTCCTAATGCTCACTGGGAAGCAGCTATTCACCTCTAGTCGTGGTCTGCTATATCACAGAGGCAGACGCTTCCTATTTGTCTTCCTTTGCCACTCTCAACATACAGAGCTACCACAGTTACTTCTTTCTTTTGAACACTTCAGCGTCAGAGAAGATGCCGGCCTGGATCAGAGCTTATGTTGGTCCTCTACTTTATGCACTCTAGACCTCTCCCCAGGATAGATTGGGATTCTAGCCAGCAGCTTCCAGGTCCAATAGAGATAGACAAGCTGCATGTGCTCCTCTTGACCTCTGAAGTCCAGAATGTCAGTGGGGCCGGGAGGTAGAGGGAGCTGGGCATCTTCACGTTCTGCAGCTTCCTGGAGCTGCTCTTTGGAGGCCAAAATGTACTTGCTGAAGAACTGGAAGCCCGGCTGCAAACCCTGTCAGAAGGAGCTGGAGAAACCAGCCAGAGCTATAATTAATGGGACCTGTAATTGTGGCATAAATAAGAACCTAGGCACTGACAACTATTGTTATTGAAATGTCATGTTTTTAATGCAAAAATACAGTTAGAATGTGGGGGAGCTGGGTGATATTAATGTATGCAAATATGCTTTAATTAAAGCTCAGCAACTACTGGCTTTAAGTAAAGGGCTTGATTTAAATACTTAAGCAAATATTATAATGGCTCTCATGACAGGCGACATAAATGGTAAGCGACACTGCAAACACCACCAGGAAAAATCAACTTCCAGACCTCCCTGTGTGTAAAATGTTGACTGAAGAAAACAAGAACAAGTTCTCAGAGTGTAAATTCTCCAAATTAATCTCTGGGATAACCGAGGGTTATTAGGAATGTAGTTAGTCCCTGGGTATCAAGGTCTCCAGAGGGCGTGAACAGAGCAGGATCACAGAAATGTGATCAGCTGGCCAGCTGCCACCTCCTTCAGACCTTCAGCCATCTGAGCAGGACAGCCCAGTGGGTTTGTGTCACGACCTCTGGCTAGTGGCTCTGCACACTGCACATGTTGCATTCTCTCTCTCTCTCTCTCTCTCTCTCTCTCTCGTATCCCAGAACAATACAATAATCACTGAGGAAAAATGAATCTGAAAACCACTGATGGATCTCAGGCCCATACCCTCCTTGGCACCTTGGCACAGTGTCCTAAATGCACCACGACTCTGTGTGTCTCTGTTTCCGCTCTGGCCAGAATCCAGAAGCCCACCTGCTTCACAAAGGGACCAGCTCAACATCGCACCTTCTGGTGGAAATGTGCTCTCATTAGCAGATGCCTTAATTACATAAATCAGCAAGGGCAGAGCTTGAGGGGCCCGAGTCCTTGCTTTGACATTTAATACTCTGAAATTTAAATATGCTTGTGGGAAGTTAAATAGATTATAGTAAAATGCATTATAGTGAGCACAAATCATTTCAGTAATGGTATAAAGGGCTTGACTAAATAAATGTTTAGATTGGATGGAAGATGTATAAGCAGGGCCCTAATCTACACAGTTTGCCAATTCATAATGTTAAAGCATTATAGGTACTTAGTGACACTCCATGATAAATATAAAGAGTAATTTTATATAACATTCAAAGTGGTGTAAGAAAAATCGTGTTTTGAGGAAAGGCATAGCTTTACTTTTCTGTGATTGTGCCTTCTTGCTAGCATTTTTCTCAAAAATAAAAGACTAGAGGGATAAATTAATAATGGACTTGTATTGTAAACAAACTTAGTAACTTAGTTAACATTAGTAAGCAGGTGAAAGCTGAAATTAAACACTTAAGATGCACTAGGCAGGTACTGGCAATACCGCCTTTCATTTGCATAAAAACCATTCACAGGAGATGTTGTTATTTCCCTACATGGGCAAGAAGTTGTAGATAAGAAAGATTAATTAACTTACAGGTCTTCTAACTGGTACCTAGGAAAGACAGATTTCAACAGAAAATTCAGTTTGACAAACTATCTTTTAATTGGTATGTTTAGATCACTTATAGTTTATGCAATAGTTGATATGGATGGATTTAGGTCTACCATTTTTCTGTGTATGTTATATTTCTTCTACTTTGGTACCTCTTTCATGGGAGGGATTATTTGAAAATTTCTATTTTATTTTTGGTATCGGAGGGTTGAGCTCAAGTCCTTACGGTTTCCAGAGTACCTACGCTGCTGAGCTGTTTCCCCAGCCCTATTTGAAAATATTTAGCACTCCATAGTAATTTAGGGACCCTTTTGTATTTCTTTTTGTATTGTGTTTAATGACTGTTCTAATATTTACAACATATATGCTCATCTACATTCTAGTTATATACCATTTTGTGTAAAATACAGAAAACTCACAAACATACTGTTCTCTGTAGGTTTATTTCAGATGTATAGTCAGTCCCCTACGCTGTTTAGGTGTTGAATATATCAATTATGTACACACTGAAAACTCACTAAACAGTAACACAATTTTGCACTCAATAGGCACACATGCTTCAAAGAGTGTCTGAGGAGAGCCATGCTTGTATTTATCCAGATGTTTACCGTATCTGCTACTCTTCCTTCTTTCCTGAAGATACAAGTTCCCTGGTAGTGTTTCCCTCCAGAACTTCTTTTAATGTCTTTTTTTTTTTTTAAGAGTAAATCGGGTTATTATTTCTGTTTTCCCTGTATCTGATAATGGGTTTATTTCACCTCTACTTATGAAGAATGCATTTTGCTGAATATAGAAATCTGCATCAACAGTTCTTTTCTTTTAACGCTTTAAAAATATTGTTCCACTCTTTTCTGGTCTGCTTCGTTGCTGATAAGAAATTCAGAGTGTTCCAAATGGCTGCTTCCCTATATACAATGTGTCATTTCTATAACCATCCTCAGCACTTTTTCTTTATCTTTCTTTTTTAATAGTTTAATTATCATGTGTCTAGGCATGGTTTTCTTTCAGTTTATCCTACCTTGCACTTTTCTGGCTTTATGAATCTATAAATTTATGTTTTCTCCAACTTTGTAGTTTTGAGTCATAATTTCTTCATTCTTTTTCTTTTCCTTCTGGACATCTGGGACATCAATGGCCCTTGTGCTTAATATCAAATCCCTGAGATCTGATTTTGTATTTGCTTACTTTTTTTTTTCCTGTGCTTCAGATTAGAAAGTTTCTCTTGATGTACCTTCAAGTTCTATTTAGGCTGTTCAGTACATTTTAAAAATTTTAGATATTTCAAGTTTCCATTTCAGTGGGGTTTTGCTTGTTTGTTTCTATTTCTGAAGAGAACTTTTTTCTTTCCATTATTTTCAAGTAATGGAAAAATATACCTTTAGGTTATGCAAGATAGTGATTGCCACCTTCAAGTTTTTGATTAATTCCAACTTCTAGATAATTTCTCAGTCAGTGTCTGATCATTGTCTTTAACTTTGGTCACATTTTCCTGCTTCTTTGTATGCTAAGCGCTTCTGGCAGGCGCAAATGCTGTGCTGCACATTCGACAGAATTCTGAAAAACATCCTCCAAGGAATCTTGATTTTGCCTTTGGTTTTAGTCTGAAGCCGTAGCATGTGGAGTGCACAGTCGGGCTTTCTCCCTTGCAGGCAATGGTTCCTGCCCACGTGGATTCTCAGAGGGCCTATGCTGCTCTGGGTCTGCTCTGCCTGTGAGCAGCACCAAGTGGCCTTTCAGACTCACTTGGGTTATTCACAGAACTAGGGGATTTACTTCTCCAACTCCCTCTTCTCCAATATTTCTCTCATACTCTACAGCTTGTGGGATTTCATTTTTCCAGTCCCTCTGGCCAGAAAAATGGTGCGTCAGTCCCAGTTTCAGCTGCAAGTGACTAGCATGACTCCTTGGTTGGAACTTGTCTAAGGGAATATTCTAGAGAAGACTCTGAGGAGCTCATCTCCATTCGCCTTGCTGCCCCAGGTGTTAAATGCATCCTCTCTTTGAGCTTGCTTTTGATTACTTTTGGGCCCCCTAGACATAGCTTTCTCTATTTTGTCCAAAGCTTTTAGTATACTCGGTGAAAGAGATATGATTTTCTGTGCTCACTCTACCTTGGAATGTCCTTCCTCCTGGTAAAGGTAGGATTGGAATCCAAGGTTATTTGACCGTAATGCCTCTGTTTTTTCACACATCACACTATCTCTGGTTTTTAAATACATGCATAGCAGATTGGCCAAGATGTTTTCCTCGAAGCTTCATCTGCCTTCTTTGTGTGTGGTGTATCTCATTCAGTCAAGGAGGTACAACTGGCAGAAGCTGGCAGTTAGTTTCTTTACAAGAGAAAAAAAAATGAGTTGTATTATGATTTGCTCACTTGCAGTTGGCTTCTCTTGTGGATGGCAACTCCCCTTCAATGCCAATTCGCTCCATGTTGAACAAAAATGTTCTTGGACTACTTGATTTGTTTCTGTATGGCCGGAGGAGGAGAGAATCTGAAAAGGGTGGGAGAGAACGTGGAGAAATTGCAGCATGGATGCAAAGCCTTCCATTCACATCTCATTCTGTAAAAAGAGCACCAGAACTGCAAAGAAGTGAGGTAAATTCCTCTCAAGGGAAATGGATCTCATTCTAGAACAATCCTGCCAAAAAAAAATCTGAAAAATAATTGGTAGCAATGTGCTGAGCTCCAAACACACACAAAATCAGGAGCTGTGGGAGACAGGTGAGTGAGCAAGAACTAGAAGACCCCTGCACGCCCTGACTCACAGCTTTATTTTGTGTGTGAGGGTGCACTTTGGGCGCATTTGGTGTCAGTTGTTTTCCTCATTTAAGCTGAATAATTCTGAACGGCGCATATTTTACTGTTTCAATTAGCAAAGATTACTATTTGTTTTTCTTTCCTTCTAAGCACTTTGGCAATAATTATGCCCATGACGAGGGAGCTTTGTGGACCACTTTCTCATTTTCAGGCACTCCCTGAACAAAACACAATAATAAGCCATAATAAAATCAAGCTGGTTCATCGGAGAAGACCGGCCTTTCCTACCAGACAGCCCATTAAAGGTAGATTGCAGTAGAGGATCAGCAAGCAACTATCATAAATGGATCACCAGGCAAATTAGCAAAGCATTTACTAAGCAATGGTGGGAGAAAGTCCTTTCCAATAACTTCCCCTAATGCCACCATAATTGGGGAAATATCTGCCGCCGCACAGCTGTGTGGGTCATTATACGAATGCAGCCTCGCCGTGAGGTTCTGGGATCTGCATCTCAGGTGGTTGAGTGCACTGCTGCAGCTTTTGGGGCTCCATTAGAGTTTTCAGAATGAACTGGAAAGGGTTGTGGTTAAGAGCATCTCCTCCAGAGTTATGTTTGCAATGTTTTCAGAAGCCTGCTTGCTCTGGTTGGGACCTTAACCATCCCTCCAAGGCTTAGGTGTCGAAAGCTTGATCGCCAAGCTGATGATGCTATTGCAAGGCAGTGGAAGTCCAGGAGGCAGGGCCTAGTCGGTGGAAGTGGGGACCTAGCGCCTCCTGCTGGAGGACTGCTCTACCCTGGCCCCTCTCTGCTCCTCCCTGCCCTGAGGAGAGCTGTTTCCTCACTAGCCTTTGCACCATGATGTCCTGCCTCCTCTCAGGCCTGAAACAAAGGAGCTGGCAAACCAGGGGCTGCAACCTGTGAGATCCTGAGCGGAAGCAAGCTTCTCTTCCTTCAATTGCCTCCCTTGAGTATTTTATTACGATGATGGAAAGTGGAGGGGAAAGAGAGGATGTAGTTGGTTTCTGAGATCTGCGGAACCCAAGGAATAGTTTCACTGCTGTAGCTATGCCTAGAGGAGGAAGGTTTAGCTGCACAGCTTGTTCTTAACCCGTGGATAATTGGATAATTAATTTTACCTGAATATGATAATAACCATCGTGCTGCTTTACAGTTTCTCAAGCACTTCTATGGATATAATCTCATCTTCACATTAACTTTGGGAGTAGAGTGTTCTCATTTCTAGAGAACTAACTAATATTCTAGAGCTCTCAGAGGTATAAACAACTCACTGCTAATGACAGTCAGCTAAATGACAATCTGAGTTAGTTAGTTAGTTAGTTAGTTAGTTTATTTATTTATTTTGATACCTCTAGACTCAAACTCGGAACTTCACATTTTCCAGAAATGCGCTGTGCCCCTAAGCTCTATCCCTGGCCCCAGCCTGAGATTTTAATGGTGCTTTTCCTAAAAATGGCCACGTGCCCCTATCAGCATCCCATCCTCCGTTCAGCTTATGTCGCAGACTGAAGGCCTGGGCAGGTTATGTCTCCCCCACATCTTGTAAGCGCCAGCTAGCGGGGACTAGAGCAAGGCTGAAGCTTCCGCCTTCCTGCAGTACGCCCACACCCACCATGGCCCGCGTGTTTGCGTTAAGGGGCTGGTCCTGAATCTGGGTTCACTGAAGACTTAGATTTGGGATGGAAATTGGAGGATGTCAACGTTAAGAGCAGTGCCTCCAGCATGATGCATGGCCTGAATTTGAGAGATGAAGGAATAAATATACGCAAGGGCAGCCACGTGAGGGCAGCATGGAAGGACCGGCGCAGAAAGAGGCTGGAAGGGGAATCGGAGTCAAAGTCAGCGGTTACGAGGGAGTCGGTCCTGCCCAGCGAACAGAAAGGGCTGTGGGGAGAAGGTTTCAGACTCTGGGAAGGATTTAAGCTTCAGGATTTCTACATGGAAAACTTAGGAAAATCCAGCAATGTCTGGTTCTTCCAATGAAGAGGACGACATGGGTGGCGTTCCCCCATGGCCGGAAGTGGCCACCTGGAATTTTCTGGGTATTGGAGCTAGATCTCTTGGAAGTGATCTCATCCACTCTCTCTCTCTCTCTGTGCGCTTCCTCAGTCTCTGTATCTTGCTATCTGAGTGCTCACCTTGTCTGTTGAAGCAGTGACAGATTTAAAACCAAGTCTCTGAGAAATATGGGTCATGGGATTCCACCAGAAGGCAACAGAATTTAGTTCTTCTTCATTTCCTTGTTTTTGAGGAGAGGTCAGAGAGAATTCCCTCAAATATTCCAGGCTTCTTAGTGCAGGGAAAGCCTTAAGTCTCTGTGATACCTTGAGCTTTGCTAACTCTATTGCACACAGATCATTTGGAGGCCAAGAAATTCTTTCTACAGCTGCCCAGAGTTCTCCCTAAGAAGTACAAGAACTCCATGGCACACAGTGTCAAAATCATGAGCACAGTCTACAAGTGTAGCTACATGAGACTTCCTGAACTACCTGGAGCCGTGTGGCCATGTTCCAGGACAGTTCATACCATCTTATCTATATGCTTTGTTTCTTCAGTCTTTGCAATTCTCTTCTCAAAAAGTTGCCTTTTCTCCAGCCTTTGCTTACTGCCTTCCATTCCCGATATCTTGCCCACCCTCTCCCCACCCGTTGTTCACTCTGAAACAATCATTTAGCTCAATTTCCTGCATTGCTGGGCTCCTCACTCTGACCTCATTATCAGTTAGGGTTCACCAAAGGAACAGATTTAATATGAATCATATATGACATATAAACGATTTACAAAGTCTACTTACGATGAGTACCTACAAAATCAAATGTGGAGGAATGCAAAGGGACATCTGTATGCTGCAGAGCCAATGGGTCCAGTCAAAAGCCAAAGACTTGGAACTCAACACAGCATCTCATACAGTTCTGTGTTGGGAAGCAGACAGGTCTGCACTGGAAGACTGAAAGGTCTGCCCTGGGAGCCTGGAGACTGATGTCCAAAGGTGGCGGTGAAGCCTGGAGCTCCTCCAAAGAAGCAGAAGGGTGACGACTTCCTTCTTCTTTCCATTTTTATTCCACCCATAGTGTACGTCTATTGGTTGGTGTCGCCGATAGCCAGGGTGAGTCTTTCCTCTTCAGAAGTCGTCACCCAGACACACCCAGAACTATGCTAAACCAATTAACCAGGCATCTCAGTTGCTCTTCTCTCATGGTTGGACCAATACCCAACACGCAAAATGAAGGGAGAAAAGGCCTATTTAGTTCACAGTTAAAGGAAGTTTCAGTCCATACTCAGGTGGCCCCAAGGCAGACTTGTACATGGCAGATAGTAGCAGTTCATGACTGTGGCAAAGAACAAGAGTAGCCGAGGGTAGCAGCAGCAGTGGCAACAGAATGGAAGTCTGTCTCTGTTAAATTTCACTCAGGCTATCCATCCCAGGCCAGGTATAGTACTCCCAGCAGTATTAAAACCCATAATCCCCGCCTTGATCATGAGTTAATCTCAAATTCTAGAGAAGTCTCTGCCCCATGACTGCATGAGGCTTTGGGGGGACAACTAAACACAAACTAGAATGCCAGGCATTTATTTTTATTCAAATAGACACAGCAGTTAACTATCACAGAGCTTACCCAAAGCATGACTCTTCCCTAAGGGTGCTGTTCTTTCCTACATGAGCCCTGGAGGAGCTCTTGTCTCTTTGCTAAGTTCACCATTGCCATTTTCAGGCTTTCATCACAGCAAGATCCTCTGTCCCTTATGGCTTGAGTCATAGAACTGAGTAACTTTTATTGCTCCCAATTGTTTTTGCTCACAGATTTTACTGTCACACATTATATTTATTCTTGTTTTCTGTGTTCCTAGTGCTCTGGCATTCAGGGCCTCTGTCCTAGGGGCATGGTCCTTCAGGACTAGCTAATTAGTAGAAGTAGCTTCCCCGGTGAGTAGAGCTTTGATATGTAAATCAAGTCCTTAGAGACCACCTTCCCACTAGCTCCTTTATCAAATTCTCACCCAGTAGGCTAATATTTCTACAGCTCTACACCATCTTGCAGCGAGGTGCCGGACAATGAGGGGCTAGCACTATAGTCCACAATGACTCAAATTATCTAATAACCTTAGTTTACTGGCCCTGCTTTATCTATTCCTTCTCGTCTCATTCTTTCACATAAAATCTTCAATACACGTTGTGGGCCATGCCCCACCCTCTCCCTCTTCTCTCCCCTAAGCATTCTGGGACTTTCCCACTTGACCCTGCACGACATGCTATGCTTGCTATTTCCTCAGATCTGCGAGTATAAACCTCTTCCTTATGTGTCAATCAAAATGCACAGAAAGAAAAACATTAAGGGGTGAACATGTTAACTACCCTGCTTTGATCAGTACAGCTTGTATATATTGAACTGTGATACAGTACCCTAAAAATAAAATATAGGGCTGAGGAGATAGCTCAGTCATCTAAGCACCTGCCTAGCAAGCACAAGATCCTGAGTTAGATCCCCGGCACCCCATGGTATGCTGGCTGTAGAAATGGCGTGGTGGTACACATCTGTAATCCCCGCGCTGGGGAGGCTGAGTCAGGAGGATCACTATTAGTCTGAGCTGCATAGTAAAACCCTGTATCAATCAAAATAAATACATCAGTAAATAATTAAAATAATAATTTAGCAAGGCTGTCCTTTATGATTATCATTTTCCTGTCTGTTCTCTTATTATGACCCATTAAAATAAGTCCTGAGTACATTCTGGACACACACGCTCAGGTGGGCTTCGGTGTCTTCTAGTCCTCCTTTCTACTTCAGCACCAGCATGAAGGACACCCTACAAGGGGAGGAACAAATGGATAAAGATGTGACTCAACTGGGAACTTGCCTAGCTTGGCCGACGCACCCATCTGAGACTGTTTCTCCATACGTGGAATGGGATGGCAAGACCAGTCTATAGGACTGACAGATACAGGAAGCTGAACAGATGCATAAAGAGCACAGAATCTGGAGTGGGGCCCGGGAAGTGGCCCTCGTGTCCCCTCTTTTTTTCACTCTTGTTACCTGCGGACACTGGGTGGAGGGTGAGTTCCTGACAGGAATCCTATGAATGCAAGACTTTTTTTTTTTTTTCTTTAGCCTGGGTTCCAACTAACAGCATCTCTCTTTCCTCTCTTGGCAGAAGTGCTTAGAAAGACAATTTTGACTGAGCGGGCCCAGAGGCCCTATGTAATTCCTCAGGAAGTTTTGAGTTTTTGTTATTTTCCCTTCTCGCACATGAATTGGCCACAGGATGATCCAGAGAGGGCGCCATAGGCTGCGATTTCCAGGATGTACCCCAAGTCACCCAGGCCAAAGCCAGGAGAGTCTATTACTGTGAGAAGTCTTTCTCAGCAGCTCTCAAAAGATCAGGAGAGAGGAGAATGAAATCCTCTCCAGCTCTTTCTTTCTTTGCGTTGGTCAGCACATACAGTTCTTTCCTCTCAGTGAGTGGGGTCTCCAACGTCAAGGGGCATGAGGAAAGGAGGGTAACCCTGTCATGTCCTCTGTTTGTGACTCTGCCCAGGGTCTGGATGAGGAGCCAGCCCTGAGAATGTGACTGGGTATTGCAACTGTTATGCCGGTCACTGTGCCCAACCCTGAGAAGGTCTGAATTTGTTGGCCACTGATCAGTTAGCCAATGGTTCTGGGTGCAAAGCTCTGTTTAGTGTTATCAGGAACAGAGCACAAAAGGAAGCATGGAACAACGCCGCTTCCTCCAGTAGTTTCTGGTCTCACTGAGGAGACAGGCTTGGTAAGTTGAGCAGCTGAATACTGCATATTCTAGGTCATGTGTTCTTGAGAATGGGCTAGATGTGAATCCCAATTGTGCAATTTCACTTGGGAATTATGCAAATTATGCATTAACTAGCAATCCGTGTTTCACATGCAGTCATCTGAAGCAGAGGGGCATGCAAAAGAATTTCAGAGAAAAGCGTCAGGCAGGAGCTGACAAGGAAGAGATCACTCCAGGTACCCTGAAGTCTGGGGAAAGCATGATCGCACTCCTTGAGAATTTGTCACGGACGAGTCCCAACAGCAGTTCTTTAGACAGAGACTTCTTGAGATAGTTGCTTCGTTATGCTCATTGCATTTGGAAAGGAGGAAGCGGAAACAGAAATGTCCTCCTGGTTAGGAGGCTCAGAAGGCAAATGAGCACCTGGCTCTAGAGCCCACATTCGTTGCCCTGCACTGGGCTTCTGGCTCAGCACTCTCAATCTTGCTGCATATTTAAGTCACCAGCGGTTTGACCACAGTCAGCTATTCCCCTCCTGGGATTTTTCCAAAAGAACTGAACTCATCACACCACAGCAGTACATGTGCACCCATGTTTATAGCAGCAGTTTGTCCTAGCTAAATCTTGGAAACAACCCAAGTGCCCATCAACTGAGGAGTGGATAAAAGAGGTATGGTATTTTTACACATGGAATATTACTTAACTAAAAAAACAAAACAAAACTGAGGGCTGGTGAGATAGCTTGGTGGTATAAGCACCTGCCTGGCAAGCATAAGGATCCAGATTCAATCCTTAGTACGACATGCCATGCCAGCCCTCACTCTGTGCCAGCCACTGAAACTAGGCATGGTGGTGTATACCCATAACCTCAGCACTGGGGAGGCTGAGACAGGAGGATCACTACAAGTTTGAGCTGCATAGTGAGACCCTATACCAAATACACAAAAATGTGTAAAATTATTTTAAAAAGATAAACCTGAGGATTTTTATTTAAATGGATGCAACTAGAGACTACTGGTGAGTAAAATGAATCATGTCCGCATGTGCACACTTTGCACTGTCTCACCAGAGAACCTGAAAGAGCAAATAAAATCTGAAAGTTACAATAGATACTCTGAAAGGAAAAGAATCTGTTTAGTAGGAGGTAAAAACTGGGATAAAGAGAAGGACAAAAGAAAGAAGGGGAAAATATATTTAAATATATATATATATATATATATATATATATATGCAGAATAATATATAATATTTATATATATGCAGAATAATTTGGATAATGGTACTGCTGATTTCTGCTGGTCTGTTGAAAGGAGTATTTATACTTAATTTTTTAAAAATTTTCTTTCCTCTTTTTAACTTCTTTTAACATTTTTTCCACTAATTTTGCAGGTTGATATCTGGTAGCCTAAATAACTAATTTGAAGATAACATTACACAATACAACAACCATTGTTGAATTCCTATTACTTTTGTATCATTTTTTTTTTTTACCACTTTGTATTCTTTTTTTTAAAAATTTTTGAGGGAAGGGTCTACAGGTTGTTCAGGGTCTTACTACTAGACTGGACTCGTAGTGATCCACCTGTTGACAGCCTCTCAAGAGCTGGGATTACAGGTGTGCATCACTGTACCCAGTATCAATTGCTATCTCAGCGCGTCCTGAAGGTGGGGCCAGTTCGGCAGGATCCCTGGCCCTGGTGCCTGCATGCAGGTTCTTTAATCCGCTCAGCTATTGGACCTGCCCTACCATTTTGTATTATTATTATTATTATTATTATTTTTAAAGAAAGGTTGATTTAATTGGTCTGAGCAAAGATGAGGTATGTGCACAGAAGCACAGCGCCTCCTTGCAGGTGCAGAGCCCGCCGCCTCTGATGGAGTGGACACCAGCTGTGCAGGAGAGTAGCCGGCAGCAGGTTAGTGGGTCGGGGGAGGGCAGGTGAGTGCCAGCCTAACAAGGGAAAGAGGCAACAGCTGCCACAGACCAGGCACTATAACCAGGCTATTTCATTCGATTAACTCCAAATGTTATTCCAATTCTACAATTGAGAAGATTAAGAGATTATATATAGATTATGTCTTGCCTGGTGGTAAGTAGCAGAACTAGGAATTAGACCCAGGTCCATTTAGTAATAGTACATGTAGTACAGCATACCTGATAATAAATTATGATCAATACAGCAGGTTCTGGGAAATCAGTTATATTTTAGCAAGAATAGTCTATGCTATGCTGGAGTCATAAGTAACACCAAAGTAGCAGGACCTCAGACAACAAAGGTTAATTGTTTACTTTATGTCCATTGCTGGCTCATAGGGCTGTTGGCTCACCCACTGGTGATCCAAGCACATCTCCAGGGCTAATTTTGCAGAGGGAAAGAACACTGGAGGGCCTCATGTCAGGAACACACGGTACTTCCGCCCTCAATGCACCGAACAGAACCAGTCATGCATGTATGTATTCTATGCCATGGGGGAGAATATTAATAAACAGGCTAGGCATCTATCATAGGCTATTTTAGAAGACTGGCCTAGAGGGATTGGCAACAAGGGTAAACTGAGGAGGCTGAAGAGGTGATCACAGTGGTACAGGAGATTAGGTGGTGAGCCTGGCCCTACTGTGCTAGTAGTGAGTGGAGAGGAGAGGGCCCTGCCAGCAGAGCTGGCGCAGGACTTGATGGTGTCGGATGTGGGGAGGCCACCGTGTCGGTCACGCTTCATATGCATGACCTTGGATATGAAGGATATGAGGATGACCAAGCGTCCCGTTTCACAACTGACTCACTGTTGCCTTCCTGTTGCTGGCCACTGCGTCTCAACGTCTCGTGCCCCATAATACTTTTCTCTTAAACACAATTCCAGACCGTGTCTGTGCTTTGCAATGTCATAGCAAAGCCTCCCATTCTCAAAATTTATTAGTTCCAACCTATTATGAAAGCTTACAGTGCTGTTCTAGGGATGTTTGCATTTAATAACTTTCAAGTCTTTGAAAACTAAGTTAATAAATATCCGACCATAAGACTTCAGGCTGAGATGAAGAAACGGTTACTTAGGAGAATTAGCTATGCACCTGTCACAGTTTTATGGACTGGCTGCATCGGTGAATAACAAGGCCCTGGCCCTCTGGGGTTAGCATTCTCCTGCGGAGGGAGATGTCGTATGGAAACAGAAGAGACTCCAGTGAAGGTAAGGGCAAAGGAAAAAGTAAAGCAAACTAAGAGGACTGGAAGGTGCTAGTGCACACGAGTGTGTGTATGTGTGTGTGAGTATGCTGTATGTGTAGGTAATCATCCAAAGATCCCTCCACGTCCCGATATATGGAATTCATTTTAGGAATTCCCATCAAAGCTCATTCTATCCGGAATGAAAGATTAGAGAAAGATGAAAGCCTGGAGATTTTCTTATGCCTGCATCTCTGGTGTTTCTGGAAGCAAATCGCATAGATTAGTTAAGTGATCAATACTGGGATTTCCAAACCAGCCCAGGGAGCAGCTCGATCTACCTCAGGAGGTGCCCACAGGGCACCCGAGGCCGTTGTCCTCAGGCCTTGGAAGATCTGCCCAGCCCCTCCTCCTTGCTCTGTCTCCTTCCTGCCCTGCCTTCTGTGTGTACAGAGACGGAAAGGCTACTCAGGCTGATGGGACAACTGCTGAAACCAGAGCCGTGCGTGCTCGCAGCAGCCCTCTGGGGGTGTCAGTATGATTCACTAGGAGGGATAAAATGGGGCACCAGAATACTTGTCACTTGAAGTGGCCCAGCATTTGCAGGCTTCCTGTCCTTAAACCTGGCCGACAGCTGCCACTTCAACCCCAAATGGAGCCAAATAAGTAAGCCAAAACACACAAGTGCTGGCCCGCTGGCGAAAGCTGTGTCCTCGTAGAGCTCATGTTCTCAGCACCAGCCACTGAATCCCTACCTTTACTTCTGAAAAGCAGCACCCACCCACCCCACCCCCAGCCATGTCTCCACGTCAGAGCCCTGTGAAGGCGCGCGGCCGTCAGAGCTTTCCTTTGCTGTCGGTGCTTATCATTCTCCAGGGCTGGTGGCAAGGTCCACTGCTCAAGCAGTTCATATTTTTCTGACACAGCAGCGGTTGTGTTTGGAATTCTAAAATGGAAAGACGTCAGGTTCAACATCTCAGAGGGAAGCTCAGGATCAGTCAGTGCATTCATCTGCCAGGTTTGGGACTTGGAGTAAGGGAGTGGGGTGAAGGGGAGGAGGCAGAGGCAAAAAGAAACTGTCCAGGCCCAAACCTGCCACACGGGGAAGCTACACACATGCTGACCTCTTGGCAAGAGAGGCAAATGCGACTCAGGTGAGCTGAGTTCTACCCAGCTCTGCTGTGAGCAGCTGGGGCGTGACCCGAGTTCCACGTATCTCTGCCTCTTCATGTCCTTATCTACTTAAACATGGTCTTGAGCATGGGTTCGAGGTGAATTGTAAATGCTGTAATAGAAAATTTCATCCAGAAGATTAGAGGAAAAGCGCTTGGCTCACATAAGGTACATTATTATTGCATTTGTGGTCTTCCATGACAGCACTAGGGACCTAGATGTCCAAAGTTTAATTCCAAGAAAAGACTTCGGATTAGTTGGACAGATTCTTTGTAGAAAGAGATTATGATTTACATGGAATCATAAAATAATAGCAGCCAAGAGAGCTTAAAGGTCACTGGTCCCACCTCCCGCCCACATACATAATCCCTCCTACAAAATCCTGAGATTGCATACAATTATTGGCTTTTATGAGTACTTTATTTTAGATTCAGGGACGACATGGTCTTTTTACCCCCTTTCTGGACTTTGGACTAAGTTCCCTAGGATGAGGTGAGCATGCTTTGTTGATAAATGACTGTATGAACACTTCTGGCAAAGGGAAGCTCCTCTAGACTGGCTTAGAAGTCTCAGTATTGAGATGTTCTCTGCTTGATGAGGCAGCTTGTGCTATTTTTGGTGGCTGCAATTTTCAGAACGTTCTTCCATCCTGGAGCTGAAATTGATCCCTCTTTGGGAATCCCACAGAGAATTGTGGGGCTTTAAGGAGGGCTGAGAACAAATGAAACAAAACCAAGCCACACAAAACATCTCCCCCCAAACCATAAAAAAAAAAAAAAACCTCTTGAATTGTCTTAACCGCCTTAGCCCTCAACCTTTCCTGTTCCCTAAGCCTCTCTTCACCTGCATCTTTTCTCTGAACAGACTATAATTTGTAAATACCTTGCTCAGTTATCCAAATATTATCTCACTGGAACACAGCTGAAGGGGAAATGGGTACCAAAGTTTCCTTTTAGTAGGTCCAGGTACCTTGATGGATGCCTTATGCCTGCCAATTCCATTATTAAGGTTGAAAAGAAACCGTATGAGATGACAATCACCATCTCTATGTCTTCAGAAACTAAGGATCAGTGAGTTCATTCCACTTGACTGGGATAGCCACACTGGGGCTTAATGTCAGACAAGAGGGGCCATCTGTGTCAGTCAGGTTTTCCCTCATGGGGACATAATATCTGACAGCTACATTTATTTTTTATTTTTTGTTACTTTTAAGAAGAAGTAACAATGCGACAGTTTCAAAACAAGTTAGTAGTACATTCCTGACAGCTACAATTTAAAAGAGGAGAAGTTTAATTCAATTAGTGATTTTAGAAGGTTCAGCCCCTGGCTGGCTGGCTCCAAGGTGGATATGGCAGATCGCCCTGGTGGAGCACAGAGGAGGCAGAGCAGGAGGGCAGTGCCTCCGGGGAAGGAGCCCCCACGGTTGCACGTCCAAGATGGCTCCAGACACACTACAATGTGCTTTCCCGCTCCCATTGGTGATGCCCAAACCAATCAAACCATCTTCCTTCCATCTGTTGTCTATTTCCTATGCACCTGCTTATATGGTAGGATGCATGCTGGCCCTGGGGATGGCACCACACCGGTGCAGCCTCCCTCTAAAACCTTCATCCTAGCTCAATCTGGAGTCAGCTATGTTAAGGCACCATTTTGCAAATACCATTGTTCTAGAATTATTCCATTGTAAGGTGTGTTTGAGGGGGAGGGTACCTGGGCATGTATGTGCATGTGTGTTTGTGTGTGTACATGTATGCATCTCCCATTACTCTGGTCTCCTGATGTTTACCTTGGTTTCTATCCCACCTCTGGCATCTGAACAGGTGCTCAGTAGAATGCTTGCCATATGGTAAACACTACATGGATAGCTGTGGAATGCATGAAATACTCATCTGCTGAATCGAAAGTTGTGTTTTCTGTGCCTAATGGTGGATTGTTAAGAAGGAAAATGAGAGAAAAAAATGTCAGAACAAGAAGATACCTTTTTAGATGGGCAGAGAAATCAAGTCATCCTAAGCTATGCTAATTTCTTGAACCAGTGGGGTGTGTGTGTGTGTGTGTGTGTGTGTGTGTGTGTGTGTGTGGTGGGGGCTATGACTTTTGCTGATGTGGGACCACTGCCTGCGAATATAGCATAGGCTTTGGTCTGCCCCTTGGGCACCTATGTCCTGCTTTTATTTCACCTCACTTGTGGTCAGCGCAGGGCACTCACTGCCTCCTCTATTTCGGGGTAACTTTGGTGTTTTGTGACTGCATCTATAATGTTTCATCCACCATTTTTAAGCTGTTGTTCTAAATGTAGCTTTGGGCCATGTTGCTTTCATTGACCCTCCCAGGTGTTTTTGTTGAGCCTCCCAGGATGGAGTCACCCACTAGTGAGCCTTCTGACTTTTTACATTCAAGCAATTAATAAAACTAGTAGTGTGGAGGGCCGACAGCTCTGTCCTGGGGCACACTGCCAGAGGCAGACCTTCAAAGGATCTTAATCAACATTTTCTAAATAGCACTTCAAATAACTGGGATTTGGCCTGACCCCATTATTGCATTGCTCATATTTTCAGTTTGACTACGAGAGTATGGTGGCAGCCATTGCCAAATTTCTTGCTGAAATCCACAAACTTTCCAAAAGGAAATAAGACAATTTGGTTTGGATATTTTGAATGGAAGATAGCCATAGACATCACCACTTTATTAGGATTCACAAACTGTTTCCTTAATTATCTCATCTGCACTTTTATTGCGAGTCAGCCCAAAGCTTTTGTTTCTGGAGGCTAGAATAGCACTCTCACATTTCATTCACTACCCTTTTGGCAATCCAGTGAAACTGCTGACACTATATAGAGCATGTTATTTATACTTATAGAAACTTCTGTCCAAAAATTACTGATGAAAGCTATCAGAGAGAATTATCTCATAAATGAATAGGGTCATACAACACTTCCAATGAGAAATTAAGTCTACTAACAGTGCCTGAATGCCTGAGAGTTTACATGTATTGCTAGTGAGACACTCCTAGCGATCCTAAGCTCTGAGTGTGAGTCCAGCTATCTCCAGAGACAACAGAAGCAACCACAATCACACCCATATTGCTCAGTACCCACTTCATGGCAAGGCCTGAGCTCACTTCTGGAGTTAAAATGAAGCCTTATTTTATACTGAATCATGATTAAATTACTGTTCATTGTGAAATAATTATGAATGATTTCTATACAATGATTGCACAGAAATATTCACTTTCCTCTCTCACCTCCTTAGTGACATGTCTTTGCTCTACAGACAGCGGCCTGGATGTGCGCCTCCTCTGAGTTTGGAGCAGATGGAGTAGGTGAGGTAGTGGGGTGGTGGGGTAAGTGGAGCAGGTAGAGTAGGTGGAGCAGGTGGAGCAGGTGGGGCAGGTGGAGCAGGTGGGGCAGGTGGAGCAGGTGGAGCAGGTGGAGTATAGCCTCCTGCACTTCATCTGGGGCTCAACTATGTAGCTGCCTGCTTTGGGCAGTGGTTAATAGACATGACAAGGCAGAGTCTTCAGTGCCTAGACTTGGGATTTCCTCCTCTGCCATGACCACACACAGATCACTGCGGGTGAATCTGATGGGACCTCAAAGGATGAGAAACACATATGGCGCAGTGTCCATCCCACACCCAAACCTGCAGCTCCGTCCTCCCTCAACCACCTGTGCCCCCAACTCACCTTAGATGAGAGAATTCGGTGGGGAAAAAATTGCAGGTGTTGGAGCTTTTGTTACCCAGAATTATTCTGGCAAGGCAGGGCCCACCCTTTACACACACTGCACTCGTGGCTACTTAGTAGATGCAGAATAAAAATGTGTTGAACTGAATCAAATGTGCCTGCTGTCCTCAGGTAGCTGCAGAGAGATGCTTTTGGTGAAGGTCCCCAATTTGTCACATGATTTTTTTTTGTACACACTCCCAGTTGCAGTTCTTCTGAGGTTGTTAGATATTTACATATACACCGGCCCACATACATCTCTTGATGGTTGGTCAGGCCCTATCCTCCAGCTTCCTCTGCCTGGAAGGGCTAAGCTATTTTCAAAATGAACCAATTAAGAGCAGCAAGGCCCGAGGCATAAGGAAGACCCAGCAGTCACAGATCCTTAAAATATACAATCCTGAGGATAAGCTGTGCTAAGATACAGATACTCATTTGGACAAGAAAGTTCCTGTGTTCATGGCTAAGTACATATACGGCAGGGTTTTCTATGAAAACGCAGTGGGTATTATTGATGGTGGCTGTGGGTGGCAGATGGGGATAAACTTAATGGCAGCTGGGTGGGAAGAATGTCGTCTCATTTAGTGTACTTGCTACTAATACTTAGTAATAGTGACAGTATCTACTGACAAACTTACCATCTAGCAAACACTTACAGATGTCATTTCACTGAACTTATTTCATTTGTTATAAGTCTCTGAAGTCATATGATTATTGATCCAGTATTATGGGTGGGAAAACTGAGGGGCACAAAAGCTAAGCACACTTGTCCAAGGTTGTGCAACCAGTGTGTGAAAGGGACTTAGAGTCTAAGAGTCACCAGGCAGACAAAGGCACATAATGCACTGCCCCCGGAGATCATATTTTATTTGGAAGATTAAGCAGAAGGGTATTTTTTAAATTTGTCCTTGTTAGTCTGGAGGTGAGAGATGTAAAAACAGAAGGATAAAGAGAAGAAACGGGCATCCTGGTAGCTGCAGATTGGCTGCTGAGCTGTGAGAAGTCTGCTGGTCTGGAGCAGGCAGGGAGGTGGATTTGGGTCATGAGATGGGTCAGGGAGGACAGGAGCCCAGAAAGACCAAGGCAGGGCTCAGAAGCCAGGGGGTGCTGCTGCCAGGGGTTAGGCTGAGAGTGGAAGAGGTGGTCCTGCTTCTCTTGGGAGCTGAACTAGAAGAGGATACCAAGGCCAGGTGGGTTATCAAGGTCCATCATTCTGTGTGAGATACAAAATTCTGTGTTTTATTGCTCATGAGATTTTCAGTAATGTCCACAAAAAAGTTGCGGATTGCTGAATGTGACTGATGACTTGTGAAAAAGCAAAGGGGCTGGGACAGTGCCACAGGGTCGCGCCAGCAGGACCATGCCCTTCACATCAGAGCTGGTTACTCGGCGCACAGAGCGGTACCTTGGTTGTCTGTCTAAAGCAGGGCAACCCTGGTCTGACTTACCTAGAGCAGGGCTTGCTCGGGGCCTTGAAGGATTGCAAAGGCTGCCTTCTCACAGGTGGGTCTTGCCCTAGGCCAGGGAGCTCGATCAGGCCCACAGTGGAGTCTTGACTTCAGCCCCACTCACCTTCTCGGCTGGATTGGAGCTGCTGCCAATTGTACCGGGTCCTGTGGGGCCTGCGGGGCCTGGACATTTGTCTGATATTATAAGGCTGCCGGACGATGTGGTTGTGTTGAGGCGGGGATAGGCTGCCCCAGGCCCAGGGTGCAGAAATGCATTCCACCTGGACAGAGGGCATCCAGGTTGGAAATATGTTACACTTAATGGGATGTTGGTGGATGAATAGACTCTGACCAGACCAGTAGCAGAAGCAGAGGCCATTCCTGCCACCGGAAAGCAAGCCAAAGCCTACATTCAAGACATCATGAATGGTTGATAGTGCTATAAACTATCAACATTGGCACCCCAAGTAGGTTCTCTATGGGAGGCCCTCAGCCACCCTCAATAAACAGATATCATAAGAACAAACTCTGTGCATGTCAGGGCTCAGCGGACTAAAAAACCTGCTTAGGCAAGTGCAGGGACTGTGATTTGATCCCTGGCACAGCATGGTGTACCACTCGTACCCCCAGGATGGGATGAAACTGCTACAGAGTTCCGGCATAGTGGCACACCCCTGTAATCCCAGCACAGAGGAGACTGAAGGCAGGAGGATCCCTATAAGCCTGAGCTACACAGTGAGACCCTGTACCAGCCAAATACATTAAACAAACAAGCAAGCTCTGTGCATGAGACCAAAGCAAGTTTTCTAGGTCTCTTTTTTGATAGCCAAAAACTCCTCCTCTATAGAAAAATGCCACTGGACCCATGGGTGGCTAAATGACACAAGATTGTGACTGGTGTCTGAAGGCCAGGGTAGCAGGAGGAGATGTTGTTGGGAACGAGGCCGGCAGAGATGGATGACCAATGTTCAGAGGAGTCATGAAAAGGAGCACGCAGATGCTTGCTCCAGTGTTACCGGGGACAGCTCTTTCCCCAGCCTCAGGGCTAGCACCAACTGGCACACCTGGCAAGTTACCCCGTCTCCTAGCAACAACAAACAGATGTAACAAACATAGGATGGGTGATGTTGGAGAGAGCTATGGGGTGGGGGAGGCTTGGGGGAACCTCTTCAAAGCAAGTCCAAGATGCCTGGGGGAGTCCAGAAACACAATGAGGTGGTAAAGCTCATAACAAGATCTCAAGATGCGTTCCATTCATCCATTCCACTTTCCAAAAACCACATGGTGCATAGTGGTACCTACTGTGTGTCCGGTAGGATGCTGGGTGTCAGAGTACGTAAGTGGATCATGGTTTCTCTTCTCAGCCTACTTCAGTGTCTTTTCTGAGTCTGGCCCTAAGCATGCATATCCATCACCTTGCACATTGTAACCTACACCAGCAAACACCTGATTCAGAGCTGAGAAGGTACAGGCTAGCTGCTCAGTTTTCTCTTCAGAAGATCAAAAGTCTAGAACAGGCTCCCTTAGCAAGCCTCCCATCAGTGGCATGCAGGAACGGGCCAGACCAAAAGGAAGTTGTGTCCAGCCATCTTGGATAAAGAACAATGGAATTCAATGACAGATAGCTGAGCATTAACTCAGAATTCTTAGGAAAAACGTAGCCTCCAGCAGAGCTATAATAACATACATCATCTCTTCCCAGGTAAGGCGAAGGAGCGGCACCTTCTACTTATTAATCACATCTTCCATTAATCAGGATAACTCACCATAATTGTGATTACAGTTGGAAATCAATTAATGCTCACCTTAAAATAAAGTGTAGAGAGGAAAGCAATTACTGTAATAGAGTTAGAGCGTCAAAATGACACAAATGTTATTGACAATTATGAATCACAACTTGCAATTTTCTGTCCTCTGCTTTTCTGTGGAGAGGTTTTCGTGGAGGAGGGGAAGAGGCATCAGATTTTCCAGGTAAAAATGTGAGGTCTGGCTTTGTTTGTCATCATTCACTGAAAGCACCGTGCTGTGGCTTCCTGGGGTCTCCTAGCTCCACCTCCCAGCCTCTGGTTGCAATGGCCAACCCCACTGACTGGAAGGAAAAGTCCTGTGCTTCCTTACTGTTAAGAGGAACAGGAAACGCGGCCTAGCTTAGCCTCCCCTTGCCCTCTACCTCTCACCCAAAGCAGAGTCACTGGTCTTTCTTTCAGACAGGGACTATTTGGCTATTCATTTCATAGGTATTATTTGACAGAGATTTATAACATTTAATCAGCTTAAACTAAGTTTGTGTTTATGCTTCTCCCCCTCCCAACAATCTCAAGAAGATAGGATAAGATTATCATCATCATTTTTTTTAGATGTGGAAAGCCGGTTAGAGTGAAAGAGGGACTTGCTGAGGCCACCTGATGAGTGAGAGGCAAGTTGGAGCCCAGGCAGTTGCCTTGGTGTTACGTCTATGCCACCGAAGTCGTTATGACACATCTTAGGTTCATGTTGGCGGGAAACAGACCTCTTTTCTGGACAGAATGCTTCTCAAGACACTCCAGGTGATGGTAAGAGATCCTGGATTCAGCCCTTCCCAGGACTGGGGCATACTTCGGGCAGAAGAAAAGAAAATTTTAACCTGAAGAGTTCGAATTCGTGAGAAGAGCTCTGAGCACTAGTGGAACGCATCTCTATGTTTCCCAGATGAGGAACCGAAGGGTGTTCTGCGCCTCTGTTTCCTAGTGAAGGGCTTATTCCAGCCACCCAGCCAAGCCCGTGCCAGGTGGCATCGGCCTGCAAGGACGACTGGAAAAGAGCAGTTCATCTGATACCTACCACTTTCCTGTTCAGTCTTAGCAAGGTTCTGAAAGGTAGTTTTGATTCAGTTGCTGAGTAAACTTGAAAACATTGTTTCCCCATAGGCATTGGATCTTTATTTTTCCCCTTTAAATCTATAATTAAGTAGAAAACTTGCATAGGAAGCTATTCCAGGGTGATTGATCCATAATCCTACCTACAGGCCATCCTGAGATGCTCTGTCCTAATTGAGTCTAGCTTCTCTTCAGATCAATGCCCTGTGCCTTCTCCATTAGCAGTTAGAGCATCGAAGTCCTCCAAGGCCACTAGATGGCAGTAGTCAGTCGATCATGTAGTGAGTGGGGGTTCCTAGAGAAGCAAGTCCCCATGGAGCAGCCAAGCGCTAGGATTTATAATCAAGTCCAGAATATCTAAATATAAAGATACGCCTCCCCCTCCTTCATTCCCCAAAGATCACTCTCACTCTTTTTAATTATTTTTTAAAATAACAGCTACTCTGGACAGGGAGTGTAAGACTACGGCAGAAAAGATACAGAAGCTGGTAGCCAAGAGCAAATGCTGGGGAGGGTCTGTGCTGGCTGGGTTGAGTTGAGATGAGCTGGCTTCAGCTGCTAGCTCCTCCTCCAAGGAAGCCCTGTCAACCCACAGCCCTGCAGGCTTTGAGGCCTTCAGATCAAGGCCCTCTACCAGACTGAGGATCCTGAACCACAATTTATCACACAGCTGTGTGTAGTTCTGAACCAAACCCTAATATTAATTTATGGAGCCACGAAGCACTACACATTTAATATTATATTCTTCTTTTGAAAAATCCTCATTGGAAGGTAAGTCTGAGCTGGAAGTAGGTCTACACAGTTCCTAGAACTACTGAACTGGGACATCAGAATGTTCTCCGAACTGGACTAGAACTGAGCCTATATTTCACCCTGCTTCAGACATGGTTCTATAAAAGAATCCTTGTTTTAGCTGAAGCTTCTTCTAATCCTGCTCCAGCCTCCAATTTTGGACAGCTTCACAATGGGGTTATATGGGGCTGTTCCCCTAAGTCATCCCTTCATATTGAAATACCCCCAACTTTTGCTGTAAACTCCTTATTAGGTTATTTTCTAGCTGGTCTTGGTCATTTCTACAGCAGCCAGAGAGTCTGGTGGTTGGATTTGAGATTTATGTAGGATACTTGGCTAAAACATAAACACTGGTTTAGAGAAAGGGAATCTGCTTTGTGTCAACAGTAATACGAGGCTGGGGGCCTCCGGCAAGCTGAATTGGATGTTTATCTACTGAATAAAGGCAGTGCATCATGTGGCCCTGTCTGACCAGAGGGGCCCCTGCTGGTGCACGCAGATGGCCTGGCAGTCTTACGGTCTGTTCCTCAGCCTGGGGGAGGTCTCTTAGGTTGTTTTTCTTCTCCCACTATACCTCACCTGGGTAGGCAGGTGCAAAGCAGGGATCATAGCATCAGATTGAAGAGCATTTGTTCTAGTTTTCTGTGAGCCAATTTTGTGTGCGTGCGTGCATGTGTGTGTGTGTGTGTGTGTGTGTGTGTGTGTGTGGCCACTTCATTTAATCCAAACAACAAGCCTCTGAGATTTTTGGGAGTGGATGCAGGCTATGTGGAGTCTGAGACATGTATAACTGGAGAGAGGACTAAAGGAAAGGAAGGTAACATTATACATGCGATATTCTGCACATATGAACACAAATGATGAAGAAAGATACGAGAGGACTCACGCACTTTGAAGGTGACTACACGCACGAAGAATCAGGTCTCTTCCTTACAAAAACTCCTTAGGCATTTATACCAAAAACACCGACATAGGAACTTTTCCTGCTGGCAACCTGGCTTCCCACTCCCTCCCTAAGCAGCCCTCAACAGAGAAACTCCCAGCATGCACAGGACCAAGAAATGGGAGAGGCACAGAGATCTTAGCCTTGCCAGCTTCCTGGTAAACTGCTCTGCATAGGTATGGTGATTACTGGTTTATCTTAATGTCTGGTGAAGACCTTATGTGACCTATGCAGTGACAGGCCTGGAAGGTAAGAAGCTCAGGTGTGGAATCAAAACTCAGGGCTCTCACCTTGGTGAGCCTTGCTGTGCAGTGGGCCATCTCCCTCCACATCACCAGACTGCTTTGGGGCTCTGGTAGTCCACTTTCGAACACACTTTTGCCTGTTCCTCTCACAAGCCTCTGTCTGAGTTCTGCGGCCTCACTAAGCATTGCGTTCTCAGGAGAGGTGGTAAGGTATCCTTTCCCCAGGACATGGGCATACCAGCACCTCCTGTCCGCAACATGTGTGGGCCTCACTTTCACCAGCTGAACTCTGTACCTGGGAGGGCTTCACAGGTTCTACGAAAAACTGACTCTCTAAAGCAGGAGCACCTGGGCCTGTCTGAGGCAGATCCAAAGGCTCCTTGTGTCCCCATGAAGGCCCTGCAGCCAGGCCTTTCTCCTGGAGGCCCTCTCTTCTGTCACCTCTAAGTGTCTTTCCTCTCAACTCTGTCTTCTCACTCCTTCCTCCCTCTCCCTATAAAATCTTTTCTGCGAGCAAGCATCTATCCTTAGTAATTTGTGACCTAGAGTAAATTTAAAGCATTTGGTATTTTTCCTTGTGGACGAGTTTCAATTCTCCACTAGGGAATACAGTATTAAACCTTTAAGGAATGGGAGGCAGGGGAGCTGGTCAGAGACCTGACCTGAGCTGTGGAGAGATATAGATGAGTTTCAAGTTATACTGTGAAGGCTCCCATTATACTTTTTTTTAATTTGTACGGGAGGAAGATAGAATTTTAAGATGAATTGATTA
Organism: Myocastor coypus; assembly: GCA_004027025.1. Taxonomy (NCBI): domain Eukaryota; kingdom Metazoa; phylum Chordata; class Mammalia; order Rodentia; family Myocastoridae; genus Myocastor; species Myocastor coypus. The sequence continues at coordinate 26,304 of PVJA010000441.1, forward strand.
TTGCCTGGCAAAGGCAGCCTCTGCCGGGCTCTTTCAGTAATGTTACTTTATTTAGTCTTTAACAGAACTCCTTGAGGTGGCCGTCATGATACTCTTCTGGTAGACGAAGCAGCGAAGGTCAGAGGCCGGTGCACAGTCACGTAGGAGCTCTGCCTTGCTTCCTTCCAAGTACCTGGTTTACTCTACAGTACTGCCTGGTGTGCAGCATTCTTCTTTGAATTGAGACAGTTGGGAGTCAGAGGAGCTAAGGGACTTTCCTAAAGTCCCTGTTTCTGAGATCTCAGGATAGGATGATTCAGAGACCAAATCGGAGAGCTTGGGACTCAATATTCTAAATCTGTTTAAACCATGGAGAAAAAGTGATGGCAAAGGGTCAGGTGAGGCCAGGCAGGGTGCAAGCAGGAAGAAAGCGCATGCTTCCCGAGTCCCCAGGTACGTGAGGCTCACTTATCCCCCTCTTGTCCGCTACATCAGCCCCCCGCCCCCCCGCGGATGGTGCACTTATGAGGCAAAGAGCTCGGCTTTGGGCCAGCTGTGCTGCCCACGCTTGTAACCCCAGCACTCTGAGAGGCGGAGGTGCAAGGATCTCAGGTTCAGTCCTAACCTGGCCTACCTACCAACTTAGAGAAACCACGTCCCAAAATTCAAAGTTAAGAAAGAAGGCTGGGAATATAGTTCAGTGTCCAGGATTTAGGATGTGTGCACTGCACTTTGGGATGTTGGATTCTGTACTCAGGAGGGCTGTGCAACTTCTACAAGGAGCAACTCTGTGAAAGAGGTTCAATCCTCAGTGCTAAGAAAATAAACCAAACGAACAAGCAGCAACAACAAAAACCACAACACAAGCTGATATGTGAGCAACAGGCTCCATATGCACTTCTCAATTTCCCAAGCTGCCCTGTCAGGAAGCTGACCCCATCTTGTGCTCTAAGTCTTGAAATTCAAACAATAAATTGCAGCTATAAGTTACAACAAAAGCAGTGCTAACCATCATCACCATTATCATCACAGAAGGGGCTGTGTAAGGTCCCCACGCAGCCCCCAGGGTGAATCAAGGAGCTCAGCCTAGCAGTTCAGCTGGAGGAGGTGGCATTCTCCTTCTGGCTGGTAGCTCCAGACTCGCAATGGTTCTCAGCCTTTCTAATGCCGTGACCCTGCAATACAGTTCCTCATGTTGTGGTGACCCCCAAACCAAAAAAATAATTTTGCTGGCTACTTCAAAACTGTAATTTTGCTACAGTTATGATTCAGAATGGCTTTAAGTGACCCCTATGTTTTGGTCGTTCAACCTCCACCGGGATCGTGACCCACAGGTTGAGAACCGCCACTCCAGAGGCGGCATCACCTGCTGGGAAAAGAAGTCGCGTAAGTGAACACCACTTAGAAGTCTCTACTCAGGACACCATGGTGTCCCTGCCGTCCAGATGGACAATGACAGTGTATGTGCTGAGCTACCATTTTCATGAGGCCTGACCACTCAGGTGGTGTTTTGCACTACATCTGGTTATGATGTGGTTCCATGCATTTGTCTGTGTTTTTGGGAGGTTTTGTTTTTCTTCTTCTCCTTCTCCTCCTCCTCCTCCTCCTCCTCCTCCTCTTCCTCCTCCTCCTCCTCCTTCTCCTTCTCCTCCTCCTCCTCCTCTTCCTCCTCCTCCTCCTCCTCCTCCTTCTCCTTCTCCTCCTCCTCCTCCTCCTTCTTCTTCCTCTTCCTCTTCCTCTCCCTGTCCTTCTCCTTCTTTTCTTCTCCTCCTCCTTCTTTCATTTATGATATGGTGTTTTGCTTCTCTTTTGGAGGACATGCAGGAAGGTCACTGTTAATCCATGTCTGGTGTATTCCAGAGCTTCTGCTGGTGGCCTTTGCCAAGAAAAGCAGTTGTTTTAACCTTATTGATGTGGATGTTTTATGACAAGTGACATAGAAAGACTGCATCAAGATGTGCCCAGCTTTTCTAAGGCCTTCTGGGATTGCTCATCGTTAAGTAGACTACCTTATGGCTGTTACAGTCTGTCTCATGTTAGAGCATGGCATTTATATCTAGGCTGGGATATACATAAAATTGGATATTAATTTTGCCATAGCTTCTTTTATAGGGGAGTGGTATAAGGCCTTTCAGAGGAGATCCATTTTTTAATCTTTAATTTTTTTTTGTTCTTATGTATTTAATACAGGGTCTACAGGCTCCCACTATGCAGATCAGACTCGTAGTGATTCTCCTGTTTTCAGCCTCCCAAAATGCTGAGGTTACAAGCACATGTCACCACGCCTGGTCTCCATTGCCATCTCAGCATGCCAGGTTAAATAATCACCTCTGCGCTCTGCCTAAGAAGATGCTTTAGTCCCCTGAGCTATCAGCCCTATCCTTTTAATTCTTGATATTACCCATTAAAAAGAATGGTGGCTTTTGGGACTTCAATGTGTATGGAAAGGGCTAATTATTTTTTCCTGATGTTGTTATTGTAATGTGCCGTGCCAACTTGACTGGCCCTGGAATACTCAGATATTTGGTTAAACAAACGTTCTGAGCATTGCTGTTTTGGGTATTTGGGGATGAGATTAACATGTTGGCTGAGAGCAAAGCACATGGCTCTATCTGAGGTGAGCGGGCCTCATCTGTTGAGCTGCAGGCCTATCTGGAACAAAAGCCTGGTGCTCGTCAAGTGAGAGAGAATTCCTCCTGCCCAGTGATCTTTGGGATATTTTTCCCCCTTGGGTTCAGACTTGAGCTGAGATGTTATTTTCCCTGGATCTCAAGCCCACAGGATGTGGATGGAGTGACATTCTCAGCTTTCTTGGGCCTCCAGCTTCCTCATTCATCACAGATCTTGTGACTTGCCAGCTGCCCTGACTTATATAACAAGGACCTCCTAGGGGTTTTGTTTTTCTAGGGAACTCTGTCTTATGTAGCTTCCGTTCATTTGATTACTGATAGCTCCATGACTGACAAAATCGCAGCATGTTTACTCCAGTAATACGGTGTCTTTTATCTAAGCAAGATCCTCTCTATTCTTTTCACCCCAACAGTTGCTAATTGGTTGAGAGCTCTTTGGCTGGTGACTCTTGGCTTTAGATGTCGATGGCCTTCAGCCCTTGGCGTTGCTGCACTGGTCAATGTTGGTTAATGCTGGATGCCAACTAATGCTGCACCCTGCTTCTCATCTTTCCAGCTGTTCGTCTCTGGAGCTCTGCATGTTGTTAACATCTCCTAGGGTCTAGCACTTTTTTGAAGTGAGAAATCTTTTAGGTTAGCCTAACTTAGGTTAACCTGAGTAAATTTACAACACTTTCCAAACCCACACTACCAGAGAGGCTACGTAGGGTAGCTACTGTACTACCAGTGAGGTTACCTAGGACAATCCACCTGTGGTGATGGGGGTCAGGCCTTATGTAGCAACAGCAGATCTGTGATTGGTTGAAATCTGAGATTTGTCTCAAACTGATATAATTAGATCTGGTGACTGATCTGAACCACAGTTGTTTCAAATTCAAGTCACTAAGGTCAGGGCACACCTTCCTCAGAGTGGGTGCAGGCCATCATGATAACAGTTCCCAGATCCCTCCCTAATCTTAGCCCCACGAGGGCTGGTCCCCCAGCTCCTGCCTTAGAGAAGCAACAGCAGTGTCTGGAGAGGCAGGGGTGAGTGACGTGGCCCTGGAGCTGGCAGCTGGGCTGTACCTTCTCTCAGGGTAGTTCTGGGGCACCTGTGAGGCAACAGCAGGGATGACAGAAGGACACTGAGGGTGGCCTTGTCCCAGGCCATCCTCAGAAGGCCATGGGGGACTAAGGAAGCAAGAAGAAAGGGTGTGGTAGCTGTTGGCCCTCCTGACAAGAGAAGGCGGAGAGTCAGGCTGTACTTGTCAGTCTGATAACTATTGGAGGCAGTTTTTGCAGCTTTACTTGGGAAGCTCAGCAGGACAGTTCACCATCCTGTCCTTAGTCACCATGAAATGTAATGAAGCCACTCCATAAGTCCCATTGAGATGCCATATGTTCATACTTTTGAATAACAGCCAGTTAATCATTGAGATGAGTCTATCTGCTGTGTATCAGATAAGAAACTAGCTTCCCAAAGGATCACTTCTTAGGCAAACTTCAGGGTCCGAGTACCACAGTGCAGGTCCTAGCCAGGGGCTAGGGATGACAATATCAGGATTGTAAACACAAGTGTCATTGAAGCGGCCCTTTTCCAAGTAGGGGGTTCAGCATCTACTGATGTTATTGCCTACTGAAGTATTTTTTGCTCCTAATGTTAGCCTCTATAGAGACCCTTGCAAAAGGTTTCACCCACATCATCTACCTTTGAGTAGGGGCTTGAACTAGAGGTCTAGGGCTGGTACAGCGGTGGTGAAGAGAGCCTTGCTTCAATGTCCTGATATTGCAACTGCATCGTACCCTGCAGCACTGTTCACTGTGCCCATGCTAGATACTGGGGCCTTCTGGAGTTTCTTGTCATTTGTTTCTCCAAGAGCTTAGAAGAAACCGATCCCTGGATCTCCAACATGTAATCTGTTGTGCTTAGTCTTTCTTTATACATTTGCCTACAGAAAATCAACTTTCACCTGTTTATTGGGATCTCATCAAAATTGAACATCCATGTGATCTAGATCTCTTGATGTTAGAAAAGTATCAAAACCACATGGATCTCAAATGTTAGTGTCTGGCTTAAGTTAGAACCTGAAGCCATCTTGGCCATCCCCTGAACAGCTATAGTTAAGTGAAAGTGCTGTACCTGTGTTATAGCGTCTCCTCATTCATATCATCCATGAGCTCAGGTCAGGCTGCCCCATGAAGAATGAATTTCATGTTTTCAGTGGTCACTGTTTCTAATCTCCCCGTGCTTTTGAGTGGGCGAGGAAGCTCTCTTTCCTAGTTCATTGGTGGCTCGGTGTGATGTAATTTAATTGAGAATGGAAGAACTACTGCGTTATCCAGCCCAATAGATTTCCATGGCAGTACATGGCAAAGTGCTTTATACATCTTTCTTGTGCCTCAGCTGGCAGCCTTACATATGGGTTTTACCAAGGCTTCTTATTCATCTACTTCCTTTATCTCCTACTAAATGGCTCCCACGTTGTAAATAATAGCTTCCCTCATTGTTCTTAGTGAGACGACATCTCTCATTAAGAGACCCAAACTGCTTTGGCAGAAGTAGCTGTGGAAAAAAATTAAGCGGATTGTGTAGCGTCAGCATCCAAATCTATTTCTGATACTCATCACCAGAAAGACTGCCCCTTGTCACTATACCATGGTGCCATAGCTCAACACTCTCACCTTCAGTCTTGATGCTTGCCCCACTACAACACAGAATTAGTGGTGATAATTCCTGGGGCTTCCCTTTTACCTTCTCTTTCTATTATGCAAATGGCTTTTCTTTTCATACTAGCTGCCAATAACATGGACTTTTTGAGAGTCCCTTTTATATTATTATATCAGTTGGATGTTGGCCTACTGACTGTGGGACTTCTCACTGTTTTGTTAGGGAAAGAATACACAGACTATGGAAGAGCCTTTTGCTCTGATTGATTCTTTGTTAAGGTGGCAGCAGCCCACTGTGCTATCAGAGACAAGTCATTTCACGTGATGGCGCCCAACATAGCCCTGATGCTTTTGTCCAATCCCGAGTGTGGAAGAAGGATACTCTGGCCTTTGTACCAAGCCTCCCACTCCTAGGCGGTCATCATTGCTCTGAGCCCCCTTCTCAGCTCCCTTTCTCACTGTGTTGGGTCTTGTGTGTGCAATACTATTCCTGAGGAGCGACCTCCAGCAGGCTGTGGTTTCTTCAGCCATCAAGATGTGCAAGATCTGGGCCAACCAGTGAACATCTGGACTCAGAGCTCTGTGCTCTGATCATTATCTGAGATCAGTGTCTATGCTGTTCCAGTAGCTGGTTGGTAGGGCTCTGGTACATGCTAGGAATGCCACCCTAGTTTCCCTACATCAGCAGTTCTCAATCTGTGGGTTGCGACCCTGGCGGGGGTCAAAAGACCAAAACACAGGGGTCGCCTAAAGCCATCAGAAAATACATATTTAAACCCATGCTATGCCATGGTGAAATGTTGCTTATTGGAATTAGTAACAAATATTTCTCAATATATAATTAAATATTGTTTTTGTGATTAATCACTATGTTTAAATTATGTTTGATTTGTAACAATGAGAATACATAATGCATATCAGGTATTTACATTCTGAATCATAACTGTAGCAAAATTACAGTTTTGAAGTAGCCACCAAAATTATTTTTTGGTTTGGGGTCACCACAACATGAGGGACTGTATTGCGGGGTCGTGGCATTAGAAAGGTTGAGAACCACTGCCCTACATGATTTATAGATTAACCTTTTGTGCTTCTTCCTGTTAGGGATGTCTTTCCATTTCTCACTCTGCTGGCATTTTGTTCTTCGCTATTGAACTCAAATGTGTTTACATTTATTTTTATACTTTTTAAAAAATTGTAACTCTGAGTTCAGCAAAGAGAGAGATCTCTCATTTGCTCTATCTGTCATCAAGAATGGATAATCAATCCTGATAGCCCCTTTCAGACTCAACTCTCTTTCCTTCATTGTGTAGATAAACTCACTTTCCTGCCTTCTTCTTCCTTTTCTGAGCCCTGTTTGTCTATGCCAGAATTTATTGATGTGTTCCACCATATAGTAGATTACATATTTCAACTCACTTCTTTGGCAGCCTGGAATAATTGGCATAAGCTTTGAAATTTCCATTTTTCCTTTTATTTTCTCCCATTAATCACAGCCAGAGGATGAGAGAACATACGGATTTCCATCTTCTTCAGTTATGAATTACATCTTCTTGAAAAGGCAAGAAGTGCTTAAAGTATTTTTCCCCCTTACAATTACAAGCAACAATTGTGGAGTACTGATTGTGAATTACATTAATTAAACAACAAACATTAGTCCATTTAATTCCCACAACACCCTACATGTAAATATTTTTTCCGCGTACACAAGGGGGACTACTGGGACTAAGGGAGGCTAAGTTGCTGCCTGGTTTTACAACTACTGAGGGGAAGACACAGTATTCAGATCCACAATTATATGACTTTGGAGCAAGCATCTGCTATAAAGACTTGGATAGTAAATCTTTTGGCCTTTATAGGTCATGTAAGAATTCTTGTATTCTGTACAGTAACATGCATTATGTTGATCTCACTTATCCTGAGCCGCTTACCATCTCTAATTCCAACTGATTACGTACCTACCAATGGTGTCTCTCGAGTGTTCCACAGTAAATGTCTAACAATTACCTATAGATGGAAGGCAGTGAAGAAGTAAACACGTGTTCACATGCACATGTACACAATTCAAATACATTTATGAAAAGGTAAAAACTATTCCTACCTGTTGGTGATTAAAAGTAGGCCATGGGCTTCATTTGACCTATGGACTATAGCTTGCCAATTCCTGCTCCAGAGCATCTTCTTGATTGCTTCTTGCGGGGTGCACATGAACAGAAGGAACACTAGACAGGGCCCCACTCATCAGGCAGACAAACCTATGCTTCCTAAAAAGCTGGAGTGCCCCACTCATATTGCTGCCCCCTGTTTTCTGAAATGAGAATTACAGAGGAAAATAAGATCAAGATTTGGGTTGGCTTTTAATTCCCATGACCTGTCTGCTGACATTTGTCACACTGACCATTTGGGGCCCCAGGTAAAGAATCAGTGAATGTTGTATCACTGTTCTCTTTCAAGGCTTTCGGAAACAATCGCTTTGTAGTTCTTTCTTCTGAAAGGACTTTATTCTAAGGAAGGCTGGGGAAAATAGAAGAGGTCATAGGGACCATAGAGTCAGGGCCTTTATTTCCTACTTTGGTATTTATTATGGAACATCAGGCAGACACTGTTGATAGGTAGGTGATAAATTAAAGGGTGGAGATGATAAAGGCCTAAAATGAGAGAGGCTGATGCATGAATGAATTTGATAGACTTAAAGAAAGGACCTGACCAAAGTGTGAGGAAAAGGCAGAAACCTAGGCCGATTCTGTAGGACTGCCCGGGTCCCATGGAGAGGCTGGTGATGCAAGGCGTGGCAGGAGACACATGAGGAAGTCTGGAGGAGACAGCAGGCAGCATGGGATGAGCTAAGTGTGAGACGCCTGCAATTTGCTGTGGTGCTGTCAGGCCAGCAATCTGAAGTTAAAGTCCAGAACTAATGAAACAGCTCTGCTGAAGAGTTTTGAAATGGCTCCCGGACATCTTGGGCCTACTGAAAAAATTGGTGTGGAGTTGTGTTCTCACAAAAGCTTGATTTAGAAAAATGATTTTGGAGGAGGAAGAAAGAGGCCTTTTAAACTGTGATAACATTTCCAGCTATCTTAGCTCTAACATGGTCGAGGAATGTAAGCAAGTACCACGGCAGTAAGAAAATAACAGAGATGCTAAAGGTATTTTCAAGGAAAAATTGCATAAGCAGAACTTTAAAAAATTACAGATATCTTTGTTTTACATATACTTTCCTAAATATTTTGAAAAATTCTAAATTAGGTGTTGAAAAACCCTCCTCACATAGATTGACTAATTATTAATATTTTTTCATGTATTCCCTTCAAATGAAAATGATTTCCCACTATATAACCACATTTAAACCACATTACTGAATTTGTAATATATACCTCATTTTAATTATTATACTCAGGACATTTAATGGAAACACAAGAGTTCTATCTAATCCCTAACCCAGACTCAAATTTCCATGATTGTCCTGACAGTGTCTTTTATAGTTATTTTTTTCAATATTCAACTGATGGTGGGACATTGCATTTCGAGTGTTACATCTTCTTAATTTTGAAAAATTACCATTAACATTTTCCCTCTGTTCTTTTATGATGCTGACCTTTTCAAGAGTCTAGACCACTTGCTTTGAAGAATACCTGATGATTTAGATTTGTTTGAAAGCCTCCTCATGATTAGATTCAGGTGCACATTTCCGGTTGCCTATTACACAGGTGGGGCTGCATCCCATTCAGACCCCACCTGCTAAAGCACAGAATGCCAGCCTGTCAGTATTGGTCAGGCAGGCTTTGGTCACTTGATCAAATCAACATCCACTACAGACCTTTATTTCAAAGGTATCTAGCCCCTTGGCTCCTGGGATATACTTTGAAATTCTGTGAGGATCCTGATCTCTGCAACTCACCCATTGCATGTCTTAGCATCCGTTGATTATCCTTGCCTGAGTCTCTATTTACACCTGTGATTGAAAAATGGAGTTTTTCTAGCTGTGTTACATTTGCTATATTACTCACTGGTATTCTTCCATAAAATGAGCTTTTCTTCCTCCGCCTATTTTTTTAGTATCATTGTGGACTCAGATTTTTATTTTAGTTCAGTATCCTAACAAGCCTAATTATCGCAGGACATTTAATGAAGACACAAGAGTTTTATCAAATGTCCAACCCATGCTCAAGTTTCCATCATTGACCTAACAATATCCTCATATAACAAATATTTTTAAAAATTGAAATACCAGTTATATACAGTGCACTATCTAGATCTTAAATACATAACAGATGAGTTTTGATTAGCATATACACCCACCTACAAGGGGAATCGAGGTGCATTCTGATTGTTTGAATTTAACAGATTTATTACATTCCCATTAGTTTCCATCAGAGTTTCCCTCTCGTTTTGAGTGCACTCATCCCACCATTCTTGCCATTATCTGAAGCAGTTCTGGAAGGCCTCTTTTCTGAGTGCCTTTATTAGACGTGATTAAGAAATTATGATAAATGCTGCCTCTGAATGCCTTTCAACAGACAGAAAGGTTCAGAAAAACATGGTGCGCCCTGGTTCACCTTGCCTCCCAGACCTGGCACAGTGTAATTTCTGGTCCTTCCCCAAGGTCAAAATGAATTTGAAAGGTAAATATTTTAAAATCAGTTCAGGACATGGAGAGATCCATGACAGTGTCAGTAAAGACATTGCTTCTAGAGCTGTTTTGGTAAGTAACAAGAATGATGGAATAACTATGTTCAAGAAGTTCTTGAGGGGGACTGAAGACAGTGCAATGTATTCTTAAGATGTAATGATTCACTGTATATTTTGATGGTACCACAAACTGCTACACCAATGAAGATCTAGAACCTTTCCATGACCACAGGGAATTTCTTCCCAGGTATCTCTGTGCCCCATCAAAGGTATCGCTTTTCCTTATTATTTTTAGCGCTCAAATTATTGCAAATTTGGACAATCAGAACCTTTTTAGATTAGCTCCTGGGTCTTTCTGTCATGTGCCCACTAGGTTTGGGGTAACTCTTGCTTTCCGGTACAATGAAAAGTTCATGTTTTTGATGTCCCAGACCATGAGGACCAGACATTTCCTCAAGGTTCCTTGACTCTTTTGTCAGCTGGTGTTTAGAAAAGAGGTTTGGTGGCTGGACATTTTCAGTTGCTATGATTTTCCTTATGACAATCTCCAAGGGTTGCCATCACAAAAATGCCACATACTGCTGAGTGGCTTCACAACCACTATTCCCTTGTACTCCTGCAGGTTAGAAATCTGAAATCAAGGAGTCGCTAAGATCATGCCGTCTCAGCAGGATCTAAAGAAGAGGTCCCCCCCCCCTTTTTTTTTGCCTCTTTGTAGTTTCTGGAGGTTGCTGACTAACACTAGCGTTCCTTGCCTTATGCCCACACCCCTCTCATCTCTGCCTCCAACTTTACAGGGCTGTTTTCAGTCTGTGTGCCATCCTTACCTTCTGATAAAGAGGCTCCCATACTGTACCTGGGCTATTTCTGCACTTTCTATTTCAAACCACTTGTCTGAGTTTTACTTTCTCTAGTTTCTGGATCATAACTATGTTTCCTTATCTCCATAAGCTTGCTCTACAATCTGCTCATTTTTTATTTTTTAGTTTTTTCAGTCATTTAATTTTAGATGTCTTTTGAATATACCATAACCCGGGCTTTTGCCCCTTGAGCCAATTTAGATAGGTTAAATGCTCTTAAATTTATTAGTATCACTAATATACTGGTTATCATATTGTCACATTTTATTGCTTTGCTTACTATTGGTATTATGTTGCATGCACTGTGCTTCTTTTTATTGCCTGCCTTGTTTATTTTTCATTTTTGTGTTTCTTTCAGAATTTAAGAAATTGTTTAATTGTTTTTGGACATTGTACTTTTCATGGCATTCTAGAGTCCCTCTTTTCCTATTTTAATATTTTTAAAGTTTATTTATTTATTTGGTACAGGGTGTCTCACAGCTCAGGCTCATAGCGATCCTCCTGCCTCAGCCTCCGCAGCGCTGGGATTACAGGCATGCATCACCACACCTAATTTCAGTGGCTGGCATAGCATGTGGGACTGGGAATCAAGCCCAGCTCCTTGTGCTTGCCAGGCAGGCATTTAGACTGCTGAGATATCTCCCTGCACACCTCTTAGGTATCCTTTCTTAGGTATCTACTTTTTAGCTGTCAGATTTAAATATAATCTTTGGCTTCTTTCTACTATCTATGTGACAGTCACTGACTTTACCTTCTTATCTTTCACTTGCACACTATTTTTAAAAGTTATACTCTATCTTCTGTTAAAGAGCATCTAGCATTTGTATTATGACCTTGCTCCTTTGCTCCACCCTGATTTTAGTCTTAGGGTGGCAGATATATTTAATATTTACTCTAAGTCGTGTTTCTGAAGTCTCCCAGATAGCCATTGCTTAGAGGAAGCTTGAGGTTTAGCTGATTCTTCAGACAGTGCTTCTGAGCATGGATTTCTCTCTACATTGTTGAAATTTTTCTCAAGCCTGGATATTTATTTGAAGGACAGCTTGATTATATATAAAATATGTGGTTCATATTCTCTCCCTGAGTTTCTTGAAAACGCTGTCCATTGTTGACAGAGGTTGACAAGTCTGACTTCAAAATCTTTTCTTCAAATATAAAAGATAGCAGAAGAGTTTTAAGTCATTTCTGAGATATAAGCAATTTGGCCAATGTTCCCAGGCACACAGCTTCTCAATGTGCAGACTTCATGGTCCATGTCTAGGTGTCCCTCCAAAGCCTCATGCAATCATGAGGTGGGCTTCTAGAGCTTTTGATTAATTCATGGGCCAGTGCTGGGCTTCCAGATGTGGGTGCTGCACCACAGGGAGCCTGAATACAGTGTAAGGAAGGGAGAGAGGCCTTCTCTCTGCCTCTGGAGCTGATGCTGCCCCCGCCCCTTGCTTTTCCGCTGTGTTGCTGTCTTCCACTGCCAGGAATGGCTACCCTCCTCCATGTGCCACTCTGCCTTGGAGCCAGCTGAGTTTGGACTGAAACCTGAACAACCTGTAGATAAAGAAACCTTTCCTTCCCCAATCTGGGGCATTGGATATTTTGTTTCAGCAATGAAAGAAGAGTAACGGAGATACATGCAGTTCTTTAATTTCTGGAAAGTTTTCATAGGTGATAGGTGCAAACATTATTTAAGTCTTTTTCATTTTAAGAGACTCCTGTTACAAGTTGAGCTATTTTCATTATCTCTATCATGATCATTCATTTAAAAACTCCTTTTAAGTGTAATTTATTTTCTTGACTGTTTCTTGGCTTTCCTTTGTGTCTCATTAGATTTTTAGTTAAATTTGTTCTCTCTTGGGTGCCTTATTATTTACTTCTCAAATTTAAAATGATTTCATCTTTTTCTTTAATTTATTTCCTAAGTTTAATCAATTTTTCTTTCACACCTTTCTAGCTTCTTTGCCCATTGCTAGTCTCAGGACTATAAATTTGATTTGTTTCCAGGTTTGCAGTCTAAGTGGAGGTGCTGTTTTAGTTTTCTTCTCCTTCATGGTTGTTTTCAGGAGAGAATTTTTACCAACTGAGATATTTTATCATTCATTTTGATCTAACTGTGTATACTGCCAACCATTTTTCTGGTCATCTAGAAATATTTTCGCATGTCAGCAGAGGCAGGGCAGGCTTAGCATGGTTTGTTAGCTGAAAAATACCCTCTTGCTGAGAAGTGAGATGAAGATTCTTTATTGTGTGCTGCTGTTGATAGGAGCAGGGTTGGCTGGCCTTCTGGGCCTGTTGTCTGTTCTTGTTGTCATTGGGCAGTGAGCGTTTGTTTTCACTTTTTGTTTCTTTCTTTTTGGCACAAATTCTGCAAATGTTGCCCCTTTCACTCATCTGTCCTGTGAACGCAGCCCATCCTCAAGGATCTCATCTTACACTCTTTGTGGCTTTCTAAATCAGTGCCTTAGTAGCCAGTGCTCAGGGCTGATCTGCAAGGCCCTGACATAGCCTCCTCTTCTCCTCTTTCTGCATGGGTCGTTCTCCTGTTCAGTCTTGGTTCTCCCATGCCCTTTTTCTTCTCTCCTCTGACATGTATTTATAGGCAGCTCTGTTCATTTTCCTGGCTTGTGCACAATTTTAATTTCATAACATTCTTGGCATTCTTTCTATGCTATAGTTCTGGGTTATGACTGGTTTTGTTTATTCATGTGTTGATTTTTATGGGTTTCTTTTTTCTCATTTTGAGCATGCATGAATTAGTTTGGATTTAAATAGTTATCACTCCATTGGAAGATGGAACTTGGATAAAATTTGAAGTTTGAAGTGCATTTTAGGGATTATTTAGTTCAAGCTTCTCCATTTACAAATGAGAAATTTAATAATGACAAGTACTAGTTTATCTGGAGTTATATAGGAGTAGACTCCAGATTACTGCTGTACCCATCCCTCATTTTATAAGAACAAAAATACCCTTTCAAAATATATATAAATTGTACTATATGGAAAAAGATTCCTCAATTTCATAATTCTCAAGGGTTTCCATATATGTATTTAGTATCCCAAGAGCCTATAGGGAACAGCTTTTTTTTTCTCTTGAGTTGCTTGAAATTGAAGGAACTGTCTTTAATCCTACAAAATTTTCAAACCCTGGAAGAAATTATCTTCATATTTTTGTCTCTGAAGGTCATGGGAAGAAGAGTAAAAGCTTTTGAGATTTGACCTAACCTAGAGCTTTGCTTGTGTATAGGAAAGTAGAAGAAAGGGAATAAGAACACAGAAATTTCTCCTTTCCTGTCTCCCAGAATTTTTAGACATTACTATCTCACCAATGCTCCTTTTTTTTTTTTTCCCCTTCCAGAACAGGGGATTGAATTCAGGCCCTTGCGCTTGCCAGGCAAGCACTTATTCTACTGAGCTATCTCCCCAACCCCTCCAATGCTCCTCTTGATCACTCCCCATGCCACAAAAAAACCTAGCAGGAAGAACCACACAATGAAGGCTCATAAAGCTGGCTAAGGTTTATTCATTTACCCAACAACACTAATAATGGAGTTATGATGTGCTAGACACTCTCCTGGATTTGGGGAGAAGTTATGAGATATAGAACAAAATCGCCAAAGTGTCACCCACAAAGAACTCACTGTGTAAGGGAATGTGTTTGTACACATTATGCAACCAGTGCCTTAAGTGCTATCAGATGTAAAAACAACTAACAATGGAACCACAGAGGCAGAAACAATGTCTCTGCCTCAGAGAGCAGAGTCTTTGCTAATGAGGTGGTGTTTGAGTTGTGTTTAAAAGAATGAATAGGGGCTTGCCGGAAAAAAAATACAGGAAAGGATATTTCATATTTGGTGAACTGGAAGCAGTTGGGGAATGGTTAGAAGATTATTTTGGCTCCGCACCAGAGACTAGATCTCAAAAGTCCTAGTTTATTTGGAACTTTAATAAAAGTCAATAAAAAGTGGTATGGAGCCTTAGTAGGCCGGTGGCATGACTGATCTTGTAATTTAGGGTATGGAAAGGGTCAGAAGGGACATTTCTGGAAGGACGGGGATAAATTAGGAGGATTATGTCATAGGACTGAAAGGCAACGACAGCTTATACCTGATGACTTCCAAAGCTCTGTTTTTGTTTCAAATGTGCCATCACTAAGAACTAGAAGTCCTTAAGATACCTCAAACCAATTGGTGCAGACCTAAACCCATCATTTCCTCCTGTATCCTTTAATAGTCATTCCCTGCTACAGCTGTGGGGACCAGTGCTCATGTCAGACATCAAGACATTGTTTCTCCTTTGTACATCCAATAGCCCAACTCTTAAAAATTCAAATTCTTAAGATTCTACCTTCCTTCCCATTGCTACTACCATGGAAAGGAGAGGAGACAGAGCAGATGCAGACTCAGTAACGACACTCAAAGAGCTTAGCTGTGTCCAAAGGAAGACGTGAGGTAATGCTAAAGACAAGGGCCTGGGAGATAGCTCAGCGGTAGAAGCACCTGCCTGGGAAGTGCAAGTTCTTGAGTTCAGTTTCTGGTACTAATAAAAAGAAGAGTTTTTGGCATTTGTTTTCTGTTTTTCATTAAATCTAAGGAAGCCCATGTCTGTTTCATTCTTCCTGGATGAGAAGGAAGGAGCTAAGAAGAAGTGTGGCCTTGGCACAAAATATTCATGCTTACATCTTTTCTCTGAATACTTGGGGAAGGGAGGTGAGCCGGGTTTCACTTCATGGCCTTTCTGGGAGAACCATCATTGAGAAAAAACCAAAAGTCCCAGCTTTCTTAGATTGTCTGCTGAATTCTCAGCTTCTTTACTTCAGGTAATTTTGAGTCTGAGTGCTTTAAGGGCTAGGAAATCCAAGCTCCTCATGGGTTGCCAGCCCCAGAGGGTTACACTGCTGTGTTCTATGTGAGTCCTCAAATCCTCTACCCAAGTGTGCCAGGCTGTGGTTGGCTTCTAGTTGACAGGCTGCATGGAGTGTTGGCCCATTCGTGGGGTAGATGGCCCAGAGGCATGATTATTTCCTGTTCTCCAGCCAGGATGAATTGTTGATTATTGACATCACCGATGAAACAAGTAAGGCCTCTGCCACCCAGCTTCGCTTACTTTTTAACATGAGTTACTTGAGTGGAAGGACTTCCATGCTTCTTTCTATTGCTTTGCCTCTGCATTTCTAAGGTCATAAATTCTTCCCTCGCCTGTCCGATGTTACCGGCCTATCAATCCTTTCTAGTTCTGTGAGCACTAAAATTGAAAGAAAACAAGGTTGTGGCTTTATGCACCTTTAATTCAATAGAATCCCTTCTTTGAAGTTGAGGGAAACAATACTCATGGCAGAGTGATGTGGCAGCAGGAAAGGCCGCAGAGGGTTGTGTCAGTGGAAATTTTATAGACAATGGGAGTCTCCATCCTTAATCTGCAAGGAGATTCCAGCTGACTCTGTGTGTAGTTCTTAGGAATTCTGATCGGGTGGTAAATTCTTCCAACTCAGCCCTTGTCTTCCACTGCTTCCCTCCACCCCCCATCTCTTGAGGACATGAAGACATCGAGTAGGATGGTGCCACCTGGGTTTCCCAGCTTTGGGGAGGGACTCGTGCATCAGATGATTCCTTCCTAAGGCTCTGGGATGCAGAACTCAGCCAGGTGTTTGACAAGGAAGGGAAAGCAGTAAGTCCATTCTTAAACATGTCTTTTTAATTCCCTTCAGTACGTATTGCCAGGGTCCCCAGAGTCTGGCAGGAAGCGCTCCTCCACCTCTAGCTCCCATCTTACCCTTCTAGAGAGATCCTACTCCCTTGAGGTGGTAAAAACTGCAAGTTGGCATAAAGCCCAAAAGAGAATGAAATAAAATGCCCCTGTAGGCATGGCCCAGAGGCATGATTAACATCACTGCTCATCAGCATAAAATATCTTCAATTATGAGGGATTAAGAGGTTTGGAAAAGCAGAATGCTAAAGCAGATGAAATAGGAACATAATAGTGGGAAACAGTACCCCAGAATGGCAGTGGCCTGGAAGCCTGCAGGTGCACACACCATCCGGGAGAGGGGCAGCGCAGCTGCACATGTGTGTGCAGGGATGCTCTCCCAGTTCTGTGTTCTACGGTGCACGTTGTTGGGGGCACGGGGGAGGGGCAAAGCTGGAGAAGCGCAGCCTGACTAACCTCGGGCTGATAAAGGAAGTGCCTTGCAAGGTCTTCCGGTCCCCCTTAGAGCAGTGTCTGCTGAACCAAACCGTGCGGAGGGGCACGAGTATGGGCTGGCCTAGGTCGTGCCTGACAGAGGGAAGCCTCTTGGTGATTCCTCATGGTGCTCTCCTGTGAGTCGACACACACTAGACAGAGAGGAGAGTGGGAAAGGGGCATGCTGGGCTTGCATGGAGTGCAACGAGCAGAGCCTTGAGTGGGTAGGGGGCAGGCACCCGCGCAAAAGGGGCGGAATCACCAGAAATGTCAAGAAGCGCTCTAGGGTAGAAAGCAGCGGCGCTAGCCCCAGCAAGAGAGGAGCGGAGGGCCTAGTCGGGTAGAAAACCTGCAGCGAGTTTGTGAGTCTCTTTCCATTCTTTTTCAATTAAAAGTTTCTTTACTTGGGGCCCGGCGGGATGGCTCAGTGGTCTAAAGCGCCTGCTTGGGAAAGCTTGGGTGGCTTCAGAGACCACGGTTCGATCCCAGGTCTCACATGCTGCGCCAGCCTTGCCCTCGGGGCGGGCTGAGCTAGCCATAAAAATGAGTGAGTAAACAAAGGTTCTGAAACAAGAAATAAATAAATAAATAAATAAAATTTTAAAAAAAAGTTTCTTTACTTTTTAAAAGAAAGTACAAAGTAATATTAAAAGAAAAATTACAAAAGATACAAAATTTCATTAAGCAGAATATGAATTTCACAGTAGTTGCTATATTGCATATGCTGTTTTCAAATTATTTGTTTCTATTACCAGATATATGCATGTAAAATTGGAATCAGAAAGAAAAAGCAGAAACAATGTATGAATAAGAGGAGCAAAAAAGGGAAAAGAATTGAGAAAAGAACACAGAACAAATTAAGAATACAAAGAGTCATCCCGGGAGAATCAAATGGGAGCTTTTTATGGTTTTGCGCCAATGCTGGTCTCTACACTTCTTTGACATAAAAGCACTGTGAGGGGATCACACATCATTTTGTACTCTGTTTGCTCATCCACTCATTTGACAAATGTGCACTGAGGACCCCTCGCCACATGAGCAGAATTGTTCTAGCACTTGGACATACACCAAGAGCTCTCCGGAAACTCATCAGGAAGCAACTCGGGTTAACAGACATCTGTCATTAAAAGAGAGGCATGTAATAATCAAATTAGAAGAAGAAGAACTGGTCCTCTTTCCCTCTGGAATTTGTTGTCCAAGTTCAGAGAAGTGACAACAAAAATGGAGCCTGAGTCCATTGTTCTCTGTGAGATGTGGTGGGTTTGGCCACATTATGATGGATATGTGGAGGTGCCCAAGAAGTAGAACGAGAGGCATAGGACAAAGGGTATTGGGATTGTACACACAGAGCAACTCTTTGGTTCTCAAGTCTACTAATCATCCAAGTCATCAGAAAAGGCATCAGAATTTAGAATAGCTGGTGTCTAGGTTCATGTGAATTAGCCAGAGGTACCACTGGGATTAGGAAGGATGGAAGATTTATTCCCAGTCCCACCTACCTTCTGAACCACGTTCACCTCTATAAGGAGCCCTTCAGTACCTTTCTTTCTGGAGACAGAGCCTTCAGTTGAAGGCCAGCTGGCTCAATGAAACTGAAGGCAAATCTGACAATGGAGAGCCCATCACAAGAAGTAAGAAATAGTAGCAGGAATGTAGTGCTTTCAGGTTAAGCAAAGAGGAAATTATCCATTTTCTTTAACGCCATGTTAGTCTATTTTAGGGTGACTATAGAACAAACATAGGCCTCACTAAAACCCAAGCTGGGAAGTTGGAACAGACAACATGCCCCTCACAGAGCTCTGTAAATGTCTGCTGAATGGATGAATGAATTACATATGCATGCACCATATTCTTCCAGCCCAAGATTTGATTTGGTTTCCATGCCCAGAGGCCAGATGTCTTCTGGGAGGTTTTCCAAATCTCCAGTCTTGATCTTTTCTTAACTGCTCTCAGGGGATCCAGAGAGCGATTCTGGTATCTGGCAATCAGCAGCATGGCACTGTGCCCCGAGAGTGCCAATGCACTGCTCCTACTGGCCTTGGATCTGCTTCCTTGCCAAGCAGAGCTTGCCACCCAGATGGCATAGACTTGAGATCCAGTCAACTTGGAAAATCTAGGTCTTGCCAACTCCATCTCCAAAAGGGAGCGTCTGGCCAAGCCCACATGCCAAAATACCCAGGAGTTTGCCAACCAAAAGGTGGTGAGTGGTCTTGCCCTGCTAGCAGCACCTCAAATAGGCAACAGATGGGAAACTGGGGCAGGGGCTGGAGAACAGCTGGGTGACATTTGCTGCCTAATAGATCTTGAGGGATTTGAAAATAATTGTTGAATTTTTCTCCTTGCCTTCTCATGTAAATAAACAGCCATACCAGGGGCAAGGAAACCAGAAACTTTAAAGGTTGGTGTTCATCTGCACCGGCTCTACTGTCTTCTTTTTGAAGGCCAATATGCACACATGCACACATGTTTACGGGCATCCGTACACATGTGTGTCCTACAGCACACATATTCCTCCCCTTCCACCAATAAGGGAATACTTGAGACTGTGAACCAAAGCTTTCTTTCATTTGCTGTGCATTTAAGAGCAGGCCTGTTTTCCAAAGTCTCTTTTGAAACTAAAATCTGGCTCTTTGGGGCGACAGAAGGGAAACTGGATTCATGATACAGTGATTCCAGATATTTATATCCTCCCATCATTTACTCAGTTGGTTTTCTACAGCTGTGGATTGTTAAGAATTACTGTATCCCACCAAAAGAAACAGCAAAAATATATATATTTAACAATAACGCTTTTCTCCATTTTCTTTCTGAGGCATTTGGAGGGAGGAAGCTCTGCCATAGCTAGTATTTCAGAGGTGAGGGACAGTCGCCTAGGGACTCTGGTGGGACAGGAGCAGGCAGGCCTCCTGGGAAGGAGAAGGGCGATGGCAGTGTGAAAAGCTGGAGCAAGGTCTTGTTCCCAAAATCCACACAGAAGAAAGCAGTTTGGCAGATGCCTACCCAGAGGGAATCTAAAGCCCACTTCTGATGAGATGTTTCAGCCTCTAGTTTAAAGGTCAGGTGTTCTACATGCAGCCCGGATGGGCGGTCCAGTACTGATCTTTCTTCTTCGGTTCTGGGACAAAGTTCCTTTGGTTCCAAGGACCTTGAGGATGTCCCTCTTCTCATTTTCCTCTGGGCAAAAGGGCACTTGTTTACTTGAGTGAAGGTCAACACACTTACAGGCTTCAGGAATGTTGACTTGGGTCAAGATAAATATCTTGACTTTGGTCATCAATGATCTCTAGGTACAGGAACACTAAACTGTATTTCTATTTGCCTATTGACTCCTGTTGATAGTGTCCCAGAGACTTTGGGCAGGGGATTTTGCACAAGTATATCTTGTATCTATCCTACAAGAGCTCAGGAAGAGCTCCGTCCAAACAAGGGCTTCATTTTGCTTCCTCCAGGAAGGAAAAGACTCTTCTAAAAGCTGTGCCTTTCTTTTGTGGTTCATTCACTCCAGCTCTCCGCAACATTGTGGATCCTCCCTGGACTACCCTGTGGGGCTAGGAGAGAGCAGGACAAGAATTACAGCTGCCTAAGAGACCATCTGACCCTGATGCATCAGGGCCTGGAACGAGGCCAAACCCTCACTTAAAATGACAATCCTGTGCAAAGTGGCACAATGACATGCTCAGAATATATAGCTGGATATAGAGGTAACATGAAAATA
Organism: Myocastor coypus; assembly: GCA_004027025.1. Lineage (NCBI taxonomy): Eukaryota > Metazoa > Chordata > Mammalia > Rodentia > Myocastoridae > Myocastor > Myocastor coypus. The sequence goes on from PVJA010000441.1 coordinate 46,931, forward strand.
TATATGTTTCCTGCTCTCACTGTCAGAAGCAGGCATGTTAAAGGTATTAATTGGCATTCCTCTTCAGAGGAATCCTCCAGCTATGTGCTTTGGATCCCAGACAGGATATATGAATCGTGAGGCCAGGCAAAATTAATCCAGAAAAAATGAAAAGAGGAATGCTGCAGCCCAGGCATCTGCCTTGGGGGGCAAGCCGGGAAGAGGGGGGTGGGTGTGGCCTGACCTGCTGCGCCTGCCCTGACTCCTCACTCTCTGCGGAAGAGGAACCTTTATCTGTAGGGGGTGATTTCTGGGGACCCAGGAGCTTCCAAAAGCAGAGTGAATTTGGCACATCCTTTTGTTTCTGAGGAGCAGAATACCAGCAAGGACATCTCTGTGTCACAGCCCCACCTCCAAGTGGCTGTCCCTGATGTTGAGGGCACCTGGAAAGCAATAGAAACCTTGGCAGGCATACACAGAAGGCACAGATGTGGCTTCTGCCCTGCCACTCCCCCTGGGCAAGCCATAGACACGTGCAGTGTTGGAGGTGACTCAATCTGTGATCTGAGGTCATCTGTGCCTGTCCCCGACAGGCACCACTCCTCTTCCAGGGCAACAGAAATGTCCCAGACTGGATTTCTTTCTCACTTATGAGAAAGACACAAACAACCTTGTCTCTTATTTCTAGATTTTAATTTCCTATAAGCTGCCCTAAAGGTAATTCCTTCATCTTTTCCCCAATAACCTTTCAACTTAGATGGGAGAGGAAACTATTTCTTCCTTTCTGCTTAAGGACAGATGAGTATTCAATTTATAAGATGCAGGTGCTTTTCCATAGCCAGTTACTTCTTTGGGCCTTTGTAGTGCGATAGGAAATTCCTGGTCCTGACAGATTCCAAGGATGGAATTTCCAGAGTAAAAGAGTAACTTGGTGGCTCCTTACAGGGTCTTCTTTTTCTGCTGAGCTGACGGGTAAGGCCACTGTAGCTTCCTTGCTCAGCTGCAGCAGTTTTTGCTCTCTTATATTTTATGTTTGTCTCTGGACCTCTAATGTCTGCCCTTTAACATCTCAATGGAGACATGACCCACACCGTGTAAAGTGAACCTTCATCTTGTGTGTAGGACTCAGGGAATATTTCCGTGTGAACCAACCGACAGGTCAAGCGGAACCCCGTGCCCAGCACCCGTGGCAGTCTCCTCTGTCCGATGTAAGTGTGTAGCACCTTCCTACTCACCCAGGCGTAACACCTTTTCTTTCATTTACTTCTGTGGGTGAGATTTGACTTTCATAAGCTTTCCCACAGATGGACTCATATGGCACGGACTGTTTTGCACCTGTGCTTTGTGACTCAACATGATGTTTTTAAGAACCCTCTCTGCTGTAGCACACGTCACTAAGACGCTTCATTATACCAATACATAGAATATACTCTCCAGTGGATAAACAGTTGTGTGTTGCTTTAGGTTCGAAGAGATCCTTCCACAGGTCGTGTTTTGCCGAAGGTACATTCTCCTTTCTCTTGGAGTTCTGAGTCTTAGGAATGGCAATGCTTAGCTCTGTCCTTTCAAATCATGGTCCAGCAATGTCTGCAAGCTCTAGTAGCCCCATACCCTTCCCAACACTTGGTTTTATCTCTTTGTACTTAGAACTGTTTACAGAGGAAGTTGCTGCATGGTTGCTCACTTGGGGCTCCCTCCACTTAAAATTACCACATAAGTGTCTTCAAAGACTACTGTTGAGAGATTAGGGTAAGTAACTCCTTTGGGCTATATCAGTAAAAAATTCAGAAGACTCCAATTCTAGGGATCCTCTTAATTGCAGGCAACATGGGAGGATTGGAGAAACGGTTTATGTCTAGTTGTCCTCCCAAGGCCTCATGCCTTCCAGGGGCAGCTTCTTGAGTCTATGATTGATTACAGTAGGTGTGGATGCTGCGCCTGCCCTGGGGCAGGCAATCTGCACTACGATATAAGGAGGAAAGAGAGGCTAGCTGCCTGAGCCGCTGCCACTCTCTTTGCTCTCTGCTCTTTGCTGCCACCATGAAAGGCTGCTCTCTGTTACGGGCCTTTCTGTGTTGGAGCCAACTGAGTATGGACTGAAACCTCCACTACCTGTGAGCTAAATCAACCTTTTCTTCCTTCATTTTGAGTGTCGGGTATTTGTCCCAGCAGCAAGACCAGAGTAACTGAGACAGCTGGTTACCCTAAATGCGGTATGTTGTAAAGGAAAGAGGGTCTGGCAAAGAACTGACTTGGTTTGAGTTCTCATCTGTTCACTATTTGTGAGTGCTTCATAGCTGGATATGTAGGCAACAGAGTAGACATCTAGTAACAAATGTGTGCTAGAACCCGGGGGTGGCTATGCACGCTTGAACTATAAAATTCTTCCAACCTTGCTGTGTGTTTGGAAACACTGGAGAGGGGAGGAAGAGGGATAATGCCTCTTGGCTCCAGGGGTAGCAGATCCAGGAACTCAGAGGCAGAGTGGCTGAAGGGAGCAAATGGCCTCATCATTCTGACCTCCACCTTCAGCTACCCACTTCATTCCTGTCTTTCCCAAACCCCTTTCAGAAGAAGTGAGACAAAGGATCAAACAGCAAATGCTAGCAAGGGGAGAGAGCTGCTCTTTGGATTTCAGCATTCACCTTACTTTGCTTAGTATTCTTGTAAACAGCAAAAACCTTCATGTCACACCCCCTGCTCCGCATGACCTATGGCCGGCGCAGGAGGAGTGGGCTGGACCATTAACTATGACCTCGTGTCTTCTTGAGCTGTGTTCCCTAGCCTCTCCAGCTTCTAACTTTGCTGTCATTCCTCACAAAGCCGACTTACTTTTATCCTCTTTCAAAGCCATCTCTTGTTCCCATGGCAACTTACTGGGGGTCTTCTATCACCATGGGAACATGGCTGCTGGGTTTAAATACACCTTATCACCACAGCATTAAAAATACTGGGATAGAGGGAAACTGGTTGTCAAGGAAACAGGATTCAGGTCTTCTTCAGGAGAGACAGGCTGGGTAAAAGGAAGTGCTGTTGGGAGTTTGGAATCAATACCACACCCAGCTTTGGTCCTGCAGCGATAGCTGTGCACTCTTTGTGCAGGTCATGTGAAGTGTGTGTGTGTGTGTGAATATGTGTATCTGTGTGCAGTTGTCTTTGCAATCTGAAGAATCTCATAGGAAGTTACCTTGAAGATTTCAAGGTTCTCAGAAGAAACTCCCTTACTGTAGCCTGACTCAGTCTGTCTGTCTGTCTCTGTTGTTCTGTCTGTCTTCCCTCCTTCTGTCTCTGTCTCTGTCTCTGTCTATGTGTCTGTCTCTTCTCTCTCTCTCTCTCTTTCTCTGTCTCTCTGTCTCTCTCTCTCTCAGACACACAGACACACACACACACACACACACACACACACACACACACACACTAGGAGCTCACCACAGGGCACTTTCCTTATTCGGGGGAGGGGGAGGGAGTGTGCTAACAATTTTGTAGCAAGTGGACCTGAAAATCAAACCAAAAGGGAAACCAGCAGTGAAAATCAAAGATTCACAAAAGAGGTTTAAATGATGATAAATACGAGTTGCATTTATGACATGGAAAGAAGGGTGTGTCTAAAGAAGGGCAGAACTACTTCTGTCTCTTATAGGCCGCCTGCTTTTGCCTGAGGCCAGTGAGACATCCCGTCAGTCAGTTACCCCAGCAGCAGAGGTGGAGTCTCGAGGGCACCTACCTCACCTGCCTTCTGTCTGGAAGTCACAGGGGAGCACTGCAAAATGACAGAAGACACTTGAACCCTTCCTAGTGATACAACTAAACATATGGAAGATACATGGCAAATTCCTTGGTCACAGGCTACAAGAACACCCAGTCCTGGGCGCAGTGAAATGCAGTCCATGTCATAGCTTTGGGAGAGTCCAACAAACAAATAGAACAAAAAGCACCTGATTACACTGGGTTTCCAGATGACCCAAGTGCCCAGGCTCTTATGCACCTCTGGGAATTTCATCTCCAGCAGGCTCAGCCCCAGGAAGACGAGTGACAAACATGTCCAGACTCAGCTGAAAGCTCTCCTCCCTTCTTAGTGGCTTCCAAGGACCCTGTGCTCTTTGATTGTCACACACATGCTCCAAGCCATCATGGTGACACCCATGCAGCTGGCCCTGTTCCTGCTGTCCTCCATTCCATCATGATCTCTTCTCTGACAGACATGGAGTCAAGAAAAAAACAAAAAGGAAAGAAAACGTTCTCCAAAAATTCTGGATTTTAATTGCAGCCTCTTTATTTTCTTGGCTTTGTGGCCTTGGAAAAATCTTTCTTAAGTTTCCATTTCCAGAATTCACAAGCTGATTCTAAGGATTAAATAAAATAATGAATATAAATGCACTCGGCTATCGGCAGGTGCTCTGGCTCCTGACAGCGCATTTCGGGTCTACTGGGGAGGCTTGGATGAAAGGGCTGATGCCGAGGGAGGGGAGCCTTGCTCGGAGCCCCACGGCGGCTGGTGGCTGGCGGGTGGCGGGTGGCAGGTGGTGGGGACCTTTCTGGTTATGAACAGGTCGCACTGGCGGCAGCAGTGTGTGTCCCTCTGACGCCAGCATTGTGCGTGGTCCGTAGCAAGCTCAGCAGTGGCTGTGGATGGTCAGGTGTGGAAACCCGACAGGGACTCTTGGTGCTTTCCAATAGCTCTGTGCAGATGGGCGGGTGGGCAGCGGTGTCCTCCATATCCTTAGGGTAGACGAGACCTCTACAGCCGCGGGAGCCAAGTGGCCCAAGTCCAGACTGCACCTGAGGAGCAGCGGGTGGAACAGCTGCTGAGGGGAGGCTGGAGGGCTGTGGACTGCAAATCTCCAGGCTTGCCGTGATTCACGGTCTGGCTGCCAGGAGAGGACCCTCTCTGCTGCTCTCCACTCCATTATCTGAACTCCCTCCCGGCCCTGGCCACGGCTCCATTTTCTCTTCTTAACACTTGTCCATTTGGCAGACCAGCCTGGTAATAGCTCCAGGGAAGACAGATTATCAACCCCTCTCCAGAAAGGACCATTATTCATGACCTCACCCAGAGTTTTATGAAAGAAAAACATAGCAAGAGGAGCACTACCTCCCGCTGCCATTCGAGGGGCTTTACCTGACACAAGTGTGAGGCCAGGGGGCTGAGGGGCCTGGACCAGGGTAAGGGGTTGGATGCTGACGGAATGGGATTCAGACACGAGGATGCAGAGCTGGGACTGGGAAGTAGGTCAGGCTGCCGGCGTTGCCAAGGGCAAGAGGCAGTGTACCTGGGGCAAAACCACGGGGTGTGCATACATTGTGCTCTCTGGTAAATAAACCAAATGCCATTTTGTAATAAATATTGAATAAGAATATATTCTGATGCAAATTTGGCATGATGTCTTAAGAAAACAATTGAAAGTTTCAATGTCTTTGCTGGTGTTTATTCCTCTGTTTGTGTCCTTAGCAACATACTTGCATGATTTTATCCTCTTTGCCGTTACAGCATTTCACCCAGTCACCCAGTATTTCATCCAGTCCATCCTTACCCAGCAGATATTTATTGAGTGACAACTATATGTTGGACCTAAGAGGTGAAGCAGATAGCAAAATACTCACGGACCTTGATTTAATGGTCCTTGGCCTATTGGGAATGCCTGAAAAGCTAAGCTCGCCCACATTCTCTCTTCCCATGCCAAGGCAGTGGGCAGTGATGAGTCTCCTATCAGGAAAATGGTGCAAGCAGAGGTTAGATAAGCCATGGCTGCTTACTGAATGAAAATGAAGAATGGCAGTGATTTTCTCCATCAGCGAGAAGACAGACAGATTGACCGACCAACAGACAGACGATCTTCAAAATGCTTCATAATGTTGACTCCATGCTGTCTCCCCTTCGGGAAGCCTTTCCACTTGTCTCCTTTGCAGGTTTTGGACCCGCTGCTTGCCATGTAAAGGTAAGCTCAGCTTCTTCCTGCGCTCGGGCTGTGGCCAAGCATCCCTGAGTCTTTTCCTCATCTTCATCTCCCGTGACCTAGCAAGTAACAGAATGCTTAGAGACAAAGGAGCGGGAGAGAACAAAAGATCAGCTGCCTCTTGATAATGGCTAGAGAAAGAAAAAAAAAAAAAAAAAAGATAAACATTTTTCTTCTCATCCAGCTTTAGCCACTGAGTGCATTTTCTTCCAAGATCATGGAGGGCCTGCCGTTCGTTAAGTGCTCCAAATCCCAGAAGTCTGGATTCTAGCTCTGAAGTGCAGTCACCTCAGTGACTCAGCCCACAGACAGGATGGGGAGCTGGGTATGCAAAGACTCCCGAAGACTCCTCCCACAAGCTGGGGTCACCGTGACCATCTCCTTGGGCACCTCCAGTAGAAGGGACAAGAAGGAAGTCCCTGGGCATCTGACATCAGGTTGGGTTTAGGGTGAAAGGTTTCAAATGACACCAGCCCCTGAGATATGATTCTTCCTGCTGAGGCCCTTGAAGGGTTGTGGGCTGTGATGTGTGTAGGTGTGTGTGTCATTCACAAAGTTCCCACCCTATGTAACTTAGCCTTTCGAAGCATGTTTAACCTCACAACAAAGCTGACTTACAAAGGAAAAAACCTTATTCTCTGGCTCTAGGTCTAAGGCGCCATGAAGTCTCTTCATGTTAGCTCTCACATGCTGTGAGCTTCAAGGGCACACCATCTTCCATTCCCAACTCCCTCCAAGTGGAAGAAGACCTCACTCTAACCAGAAGACCCTTTTGGCCAGGATGGGTCAGTGGAGGGCCCACTGAAAGCAGCTGCAAACCCTAGAGTGCTCAAGGAACTAAGGCTCTGAGGGAGGAGGGAGACAGCTGGACCCTGTAGACCTCAAATAGCTGCTGGGCCCCAAATAGCTCCCATCCCCTGGTTGCTGAGGGACTAACTGGTGTCACTTTCTCAGGCCGTTATGTATTATCTCGGAGACTCTGGTGCCAGGGAAGTTCAGGGCTGGCTCCCTGGAATGATATCAGAGAGACATTCTCCTTCCTAACACCTCCACTGGCTGACAGGCCCTGCTCAGGACCAGGAAGATAGGATGCCTCCCTGGGGGAACGACCCTTAGGCATCTGCAGTGCATCTCTGTCACTTAGTGATACTTGAGCCTCAGAAGCACAGCCCGTGGTATGGCTTGCATGATCTCACAGAACAGGAAGCAAAGACCTCCTCACATCCAAGGCTCTACTACTGGGACTCGCGGGAGCTGAGGCCAAGGCAGAGTTGATGTGATATTTGTGTTGAGCCTGCACCACTTCTGAGGCCATTGCAGCAAGAGGGCTACGCCACCCTCCGCAGACCAACTTCGTTGTTCTAAGGAGCAGGGACATGAAAACGATGGTTTGTTCTGTGGGGTTTTCGATGGTTCAACCCTTGCCTCTATTTTCCTTAGATGTTTCCCCTCCATTCTACTGGCAAGGATCTTGTCATTCTTCTGCTTAGCACAATAAGCAGAATCCCTCTGTCCCTACTGATTAAGTGACTTGTTTCATATTGTCTTAATTAATAACAGAGACAGGAACTATACTCCTACTTTGGGCCAATGAGGCACAAAAAATAAAGGACATCAAAAAGTGTCAGTAGGGGCCATCTAGATAGCTCAGCAGACTAAAGCATGTGTTTAGGCAGACCAGGGATGGGGCCTTGATCCCTGGTGTGCTGTGCTGGGGCGCGCTGAGATGGTGATTGAGACTGGGTGTGGTCGTCCTCGCCTATAATACCAGCATTTGAGAGACTGAAAACAGGAGGATCATTATGAGTCTGATCTGTGAGGTGAGACCCTGTAGACACTGTACTAAATACATAAAAAAGCCTTAATAAACAAGGTAAACAATGTCTTAATACAGTGTTCAGAAACTAAAAATCAATGCCACAATCCTTGATAAACAGAACCAACCAGATTTCAATAGACACTGAATTAATGTTAAGTTCCCCTTTCACCTCCAGGTGCTATGTGTCTCAGCACTGCCTGGCACTACATTTTGCGCTTGGCACTGCAGACACAGTGGAAAAAAGAGGAATGCGGCCCCCCCCCCCCCCCCCCGGCCAATGGAGCTTCCAATCTAGCAGGCAAGAGAAACCCATGAGGAAAACATCAAAAGCTGCTCCCTGCACCGAGTACCAGGCGCCCTTCTCACTTTTCTGTGAACCTGACTGCACAACAACACAACTGAACGCAAACTATCCGATCAGCACCACGGGGCCACACCTGCTCCTGGGAGGGTCGGCACAGAGAAGGAGAGGAAGGTAGGAAGCTCAGCAGGATGCCCGGACTGCTTTGCCGTTGTCTGCGTACTAGGGATGGAACTCAGTCTGGCAAGCGCTCTGCCACTGTTCCCTCCCCTGCCCTTTTTTATTTTCTTTTTAAATTTGGAGAAAGGGTTATTAAGTTGCCCCAGCTGACCTTAAACTTGTGATCTTCTTGCCTCAGCCTCCTGAATAGTTGGAATTATAGGCGTGTGCCGCTCTGCCTGATCAGGACGCCAGGATTTCATGACCTATATTACTATTACGTCTCTAGTTAGGCAATTCTTGATGTTCTAAGATGAGCTCCTGTCAACTTAGTAATTTAATAGTTGCCATTTAGCCAAGTGAAGATCATATTTTATAATCTAATTCTCTATATAATCTCAGCCGCGTGAAGATGTCTGATGTGAATATGGAAGAGGGGGAGGAGAACAAGGAACCAGATAGAGGAGATCGACTTTGTGAACATCTCTGTTGGAGACAGCGTAAGAGGGCACAAGGAGAATGGAAGGTCTGATGCTTTGGACCTCCTCTATCCCTGCAAGTCAAGCTGAGCAGTGAAAGAGGATTGGCAGGGCAGTGGCTGCCAACTTCCTAGACCCCTACATCTCTGCTGCCTGCTGGAATCCCATCCTGCTCCATTAACCAGACTTATTCAGAGATGCATCCCATCCTGCTCGATTAACTGGACTTACTCAGAGATGCATCCCATCCTGCTCGATTAACTGGACTTACTCAGTGGCAGGGAGTAACCCCGAGTAAATCATGACTCTCACGTCCAACTTCAACTCACTCCTGCACTGGCTCCTCTTGGATCTGTATCGCCTCATGTCTCGCTTCTTTTTCATCGTTTGTAGGCCCAGGGAGACCTGGGAAGTACACTTAGGAATGACTACTTGTGTCTCAGCACATCTTTTACTGCACAGGTCCTGTGAGGAGATGGACAGAATTCAGAAGTTATAAATCAGAGCTCTGCTGTGGCAGTTCCTCTGACAGGTAGCCTCTTCAGCCCCTAGTTGGGCCATGAGGAGGAGCACCGTGGACAGCAGGAATCAGGCCTGCAGCTACTCCTCGGGGCTCAGGGAGGAGGGCTGACAGGGAGCACCGCACATCTTCAGAGCAGGTGGTCTCTTCTGTCGCTATAATCAAACGAAGCTTTCCCCAGCTGTTCTGTGGCAGACTCTTGCCTGGGATTTAAAGCCATGCCGTTTGCACCCTCCTTTCTTGCAACAGGGACCGCTGATCCTCAGCCTAGACACCTTTCTCTTCTCTGGGTACTGTGAGTCCAAGGGGGCTGTACCCCTGGGGGCCAAAGGAGATGCCTATGAAGGTATCCATAGCCGAAACACATAGCAGCATTTTCTTTGTTGTCTATGCAGGAGAAACAGAGTTGCTTTCAAATCTTACATAAAATTACCTTGGTAACTGAGTAATAAACAGATGAGAAGGAAAATGTTATAAATTTTCTTTAAGAAATACATATTATCATCTCTTCTCCCAGTAAACCATGCCCAAATTTGGAAGAATTAAATACAATTTGTTCCACTTGCATGTTTTCCATAACTATGGCTGTTATACTTGGATCAGATTCCACTGTAACAAACTCCACTTGGTCTCCAAATTATTTTACAACAGTGGAATTTTACTAAAACAAATGCACTTTATAAATCACGTTTCCTGACCCCATCTGAGGTCAGTTTGCATTTTTTCAGCTCCTCAACTCACGCAACAATAAATTTCATGCAAATTTTTCAACTCTTTGATTTTTAGTTTCTTCTACCATAAATTGTGGTCATTAGCTATAATTGTCTTAATTGCTTATAAGACTAATAAGATTATTTTGCAAAAACGATACTGCGAACTGGGAAAAGAATTATCTAAATAATAGCTTACTGTCTGTTGGAGAGACATCAACACAACTGAGAAGGTATTTTGGGCTTTCTACTTACGTGGTGGCCGTGGTTACCATCCAGCGGTATCAGGATAATCCATCTTCCTCTGTGTTTTGCAGGATTGGCCGGGCACACTCCTGTAGCGCCACATTTCCTTACTGATTCACCGCAGTAACTGGGGCTGGTCTGTACTCCCCCCATCCTTTGCTTTTCCCCAGCTGACACGCACAGCTTACGTAATTTTGGTGCCCATTGGATTTATTACTGTTGGATGAAAAGGAAGACTTAAGCAATGCATTCTGCCAATGTAGATGTCAGGGGAAGCTTAGCTCTATTAGAAAGCTTCTCTGTGTTCAAATATGCATCAGGAAGAACTCATGAGGAAGAAGGAAGATGGGGCACCCAAGGCTGCGCAGGAGGCAAAGGTTCTAGCAGGAGATTTATCCCTCTTCCTTTCATGACAATACCCTGCTATGGATGTATGTTTCCCTCAAATATTCATACATTGAAAGCTGAACTGATGGTGTTAGGAGATAGGGCCCCTGGAAGGTGACAAGGTCGGGAGGGGTCTGCCCTCACGAATGACTGGTGCCCTTGTGAAAGGCCTGGAAGGAACTCTCAGCCAAGTCTTCTGACAACTGCAGTTCCAGCTGACACCTTGGCTGCACCCACATAGGTGATTCGCAGGCAGCCCAGTTGCTCCCAAATTCCTGACCAATCGAAACTGAGAAAACAAATACTTGCTGTTAAGTCACTGAGTTGGGGGTGCTGAGCTATGCATTAACAAGCGATGAACGCAATTCCCCTTTAACTTGGCATTGCACTCACCACGTCCAAAGGCCCAAGAGAAGCTTCTGAGTGAATGTACGTCCAAGGGCCACACCCTGACTTCCTTCTAGGGGGACAGTGGAAAGTAGATACCTCCACTTGTATTTTTAGAGCTGGTAGCACACTGCACCACCTAATAGTGCTGCAGACAGAAGCTTTCAACTAGGAAGACAGTTGGAATTTGGATGATCAAAACTGTTTTGGGCGTATCTGGGTGAATGATTGACATGCTCATCACAAAATTAGGAGGAAAATCCGCCCCAAGTGTGGGAGGCAACAACCTCCTGAAGGGAATAAAAAGGGAAAGAAGACGGAAGTCTTCCCTTTTCTTCCTCAGAGGAGCTGCAGTCTCAGGTACAGCCCTTGGTCATTTATCTCTAGGCCTTGTAGGTTCCCAGTACAGATTTTTCAGCCTTCCAGCATAGATGCTTTGCTGTCTACCATGGTCTCCAATAGGACTTAAATGTGTTCTTTCTTTGTATTCTAGCTCTTGCAATAGCTATTCTCATCAAACTCATAAGAACCTTCCTTCCTTCCTTCCTTTCCCTCATTCCTTCCTTCCCTCTTCCTTCCAGGAAAATGTTATTTTTTCCTTGCAAAGCTAACCTTGTGTTCTCCTTATCTACTCCTTTCTGGTTCACAACTTTTAATGTGCTCTCAGTGTGCCGAAATACTGGTTCTCCCATTCTGGATAATATTTCCTTTTTTTTTTTTTTTTCTTTTCTTCCTGAATAGTCCCTGGATCAGTTAGCACTCACTAGAGGAGCGGATTCACTAAGGAGGCTTATGGTGGCTGCCTGGGGAATCCAGGATCAAAGAATGCAAAGTGGCTGCCCGTGCACTGGAGAGCTGGAGGATCCCATTAAAAGTGAAAGGCCTGGAGCTCACTGTAGAGTCCTATTTCAGACCATGGTGGAAAGCAAAGGATTTATGCTGGAAGGCTGAAGAGTCTGTACCAGGAGACTACAAGACCTGGAGATGAATGGTCAGAGTTCCTCTGAGGAAGAAAATAGAAGACTTCCTTCTTGTTTCTCTTTTTATTCCAATCAGGCTGCAAGCCTACCGGTTGGTGCCTCCCACATTTGGGGCAAGTTTTTCTTCCTAATTTTGTGACCAACATGTCAGTCACTCACGCAAACATGCCCAAAGCAGTTTACTAATCTATTCAAAGGGACACATAACAGTTAACTATCACAGTGTTTATCTGGCTCAGGAACATCTTACATTCTTTCATAACTAACTACTAGGAGCACAGTCTACATTGGTAGGATGTCAGATAGGAACTGAAGCATGCCTAAGTGACCCAAAAGCAAGGTCTGTGTGCTCTGGGAAATTAAAGCAGTGGTGGCAGGCCAACTGTAGATGTCTTCCTGGTACCTTGGTCATCTCAAACATTCTACCTTTAAATGGTCAGATTTACGTATGTATGTATGTATGTATGTATGCATGCATGTATATATGTATGTATTACAGTTGCCTTTTCTTTATTTGCTCTTTCAGTTTTTTCCAAGTCTTTTCCTTTTTATTTTATGACTTTTAATAGGAGCTAACAATGAGACAGTTTCAAAACACATTAATAAGACAGCCACAATAATTAATACAGTGCTTATTGCTGTCTTCATAGTAGCTGATCGGAGTACAAGATGCAGACATAACTTTTTTAAACACTATTGGTACAAATATTTTTTCCTCATTGAGCTAAGAGAAAGTAGTTGCATGCATAGTCCAATATTCCATAGCAGTAGTGGGTTATCAGCAGAACTGGCAGTGTTGGAAGCTGTTGACTTGAGCCTTTTATCAGCATACTAATCTGGCTTTACTTTTTATGCTTCATGGTTAAATTTTTCTGCTGGATGGGTAAGGTCAAGTTGAAGTAAGAGCTGCATAGCAAAACATGTAACTTTTGTATCTGACAAGGTCAATAAGATCTCAGGGTTTATCTTTCAACCACGTACAGTGTCTTGTAGAACTTTTGTCAGCGTCAGCCATCTGGATGAGTCACAGCTATTGCTTGACCAGTTTGCTTTCTGTGAAAGCCTGAGAGAATGTTTTCTCTCTAGGCGACTTGCCTTAGGCCCACTATGCATCATTGATCACTTTCCTCTGTGGCCTGATAATCTCACTGAGGAAAAATTGGGGACACCACTGAGTTATAGGATATTACAGTATAGGTTCTCTTATGTCCTGATTCCTCACTGACCAAGAAGCCTTAGAGCCAAAATATTGGCTATCTTTGTAGCCCTTCTTTTTCTCTATTTTTTTTTCTGCAAATGTAAGTTGTTAACCCTCCAGAAGAGAAGCTTGGTGATAAGATTGCTCTATAACATAGGTACTTGAGCTTAGTATTACTTTCTCTCTGAATATCAAATGCCTTAGACTTAACATGAAACTGGTATTTTCCATCAACCATTGATATTCTAATAAATCCCAATAGAATGTCATTTTTAAAAAGTTACACAATTTTACACAGAAACTTAGAAATCTAATGATATACAGAATTATAGCAGATCAATCCTACAACCCTTTTTTGTTTTTTTTTTAAAACAAACATTTACCTGAGAGAGAGTATAGCAATAATTGTAATTACATTAGAAGCAGCACACATCTAAAAGACCAGAATGACAGGCATTCCAAGTATAGTTTTAGCATTACACATTGCTATCGTTAGTGTCAAAAACCTGTTGGAGATTCTTAGTACCCTTGTCTAATTCATCCTGTGTATATAAGTGCCTGGTTTTGCTCCTGCCATGTTTCCTATCTTTTCTGCTTGCTGTCTCTTCATCGTTTAATCCTTAAGTTATTGATTTCCATTTAACTGTGTTATGCCTTTCCATTTTTATTTCTTCTCTTGAGTTCTTACACTAGGGAGACTATATGATATTTACACATGTAGGTCTGGTTTATTTCACTTATGATTATATATTCAGTTTATCATTCTTTATAGCTAAGTAATATTCCATTGTGGTATTTTTATACCACATCTTTTTCAGTCATTCTCCAGGTGATGGGCATTCTATTTGTTTCCAAGATTTAGCTGTCACAAATTGTGCTGTTATGAACATAGGTACACAGATGTCACTATAATATGATGTTTTCAGTGCTGCTGGGTACTATCCCCCAGTAGGGGGATAGCTGGGTTGAATGGGATTTCCAGTTCTAGTTTTTTAAGGAGTTTCCACATTGTTTTTCATAATAGTTGTACCAGTCTGCATTCCCACCAGCAGTGGAGAAGTGTTCCTTTTTCCCCATAGCCTCTCCAACATTTGCTGTTGGTTGATTTCTTTATGAAAGCTGTTCTTTCTGGGGTCAGATAGTATCTAAGAGTTGTTTTGATTTGCATTTCATGAATGGCTAGTGATGTGGAGCATTTCTTCATGTATTTATAGGCTTGCTGAATTTCTTTCTCTGAGAAGTGTGTGTTCACCTCAGATGCCCATTTCTGGATTTGGTCTTTGAATTTTGGGACTCTAATATTTTTCAGTTCTTTATAAATTCTAGATAAAAGACCTTCGTCTGAATACTTATTAGTTAAAATCTTTTCAAAATTTGTGGGTTGTCTTTTCACTCTGTTGCTATTTTCTTTTGATGTGCAAAAACTTCTCAGCAAGAGGAGGTCCCAGTTGTTGATTCTTTCAAGCATTACACATGCATTTCGATTTTTGTCCATGAACTGTTTGCCTACCCTGATGTCTTTGAGATTTTCTCTCACTTTCTCTTCCAGGAGATTTAGTGTTCCTGTTTTAATATTTAGATCTTTAATCCATTTTGACTTTAGTTCAGTGCATGGGGATAGATCTGGGTCAAATTTTAGTTTTTAGCATGTAGAGAGCCAGTTTTTCAGCATAAATGGTCAAATTTATAAAGAAGCTATTTAAAACACAGATGGGACTCCTAGAGATGTCGTATTATCATCAACTGCTAAGTGACTAGATCACAGACTTATAGAGTGGAGGGGTTGTGCCTGGCTATTTTGTTCAGCACTGAGCTGAATACTTCAAATACAGAAGATATTTTGTACTCAGCAGATCAACATATCAGAGGATATGCTGAAGAAAGCCAAAGGAATTGGAATCCTGGCTTCATAGGCTGCCTGAGATTGAGGATTTTCTGATCTGGCCTCTTGGAACATTTATTTTTTTATTTTTATCTGAAGAGAATACAAAATAATAAAACAATAATAATAACAGCAAAACCCACACACATTAGAAATAATGTAGAATGTTACCAAACAAGTCAATAAGAATTCAACAATGGTTGCTATATTGCATAATGTTGCCTTCAAATTAGTTATTCAGATTACTAGATATAAGCACTCAAAATTGGGGAGGGGGGAAAGAGAAAAAAGTTATTAAAAATTCAAAGAGGCATGGGCCGGGGAAATAGCTCAGTAGAATAAGCACTTGCCTGGCAAGTGCAGGGTCATGAGTTCAGTCCCTGGTACAAACAAACAAACAAACAGAAAAATCAAAAGGGCAAGAAAAAAAGAGAAAGTTAAGCATCAAGTGCTCCCCTCTGTAGACCAGCAGAAATCAGCAGTGCAATTATCCAAGCCATCCCGCATACGTGCATTGCTATTTCTCTCTCCCCTTTCCTCCCTCTCCTGTATCTGTGAAATTTGTGAACTCACAGCAGACTGAAACTTGCTATAGACCTTTCAACAGAGGTTCTGCAAATGGCTGGAAAAAGACTGGAGCAGCAAAAAAGAAATAGAGTTAAAAGAAGCCACTTCTCGGTCACAGCCATTTGGCCTCACCTGATGGTTCACTGTGGAAAGCTTTCCTGTGCTCAGGCAGCAGAGACAATGCATCGCCAGGGCCTTGTAGCCACGCAGGGTAGGATTTCCTGACTGAACACAGAGCTTGCGGCTGAGGCTGAGTTTTCTTTTCTGAGTCTCAACCCCTGAGCTAAGGTTCCCGTTTAACCTTGTCTTTGTTCTTTTTTTTTTTTTTTTGTCTTTTTGAAACAGGGTCTCGCTATGCAGTTCAGGCTGGCCTTGAGCTCATTTTTGTAGCTCAGGTTGGTCTCGAACTTGCACCGATCCTCCTGCCTCAGCCTCCCGAGTGCTGGGATTACAGGCGTGTGCCACCATGCCCGGCATAACCTTGTCTTTGTTGTATCAGTAACTCCAGGATGATTTTATTTGGGAAAAACTGTCGCGCCTACAACACAGTGGTCTTTCAAAGGCTATGTTAGTTACTGTGATGAGATACCTGACAAAGATTTAAGGCACTGTCTTAGTTTCTTTCCTCATTGCTGAGACAAACATATTCAATGCCCAAAGTTAAGGAAGGATTCATTTGGTTCACAGCTGGTGGAGGTTTCAGTCCATAGTTCGCTGGCTCCAAGGCAGGGTGGATGGCAGAGTGGTGTCATGGAGGAGAAACAGCTCATAGTAGGCAGGAGGTAGCAAAGCAAGAAAAGGTTTATCGCAGCTTTTTCTATCCTTGTATCTCATCCAGGCTACTTAGGGTGGGTGTCACTCACACTTTTAGTCCTAGTATCGCACCATGAGTTGATCTCAGCATCACACCTTCTAGATTCAGCCACTTCTGAAGAAGTCCCTCCTATGACTGCATACAGCTTTGGGAGCAGGACACCTCTACACAACCACAACAAGGATGAGAGTTTTGCTTTGACTCATGGTTTCAGAAATTTCAGTCCATGGTCTGCTGCTTCGATGGCTTTTAGACCTGTGAAAGGCAGAAGCATCACAGTGGAAGGGTATGGTGAAGGAAAGCTATTCACCTCCTGGCAGCCAGAAAATAAGGAGGGAAAGAGCCAGAGAGGGAGGAGTCAGGGGCAAGGCATGCTCCTGAGCTCCCAGTGCCCCTGACTGGGCCCCACCTTCTAACCACTCAATGTTCTGTGAACTCACCAATGGATTCATCTTCTGAGGGAAAATTAACTGTTATGGCTGTGTCCAGATGGCCCTCCCCCAAAGCCTCATGCCACCATGGCTGGAGCTTTTCCAGAGGTGGCTGAATCAACAGTGTGCAATGGTGTAATACTAGGATTAAGGATGTGAGCGCTACCTGCCCTAAGCATGGGCAGAAATGCCACTCATACCATTCCTGCCTTAGTGACTGGAATTGTCATTCTAAAGATTGTAATACATGGGAGATGCATTCCCTTCAGTGAAGAAAAGGGAATGAGAAGAAAAGAGAAATAATAGAAAAGAGAAGAATGCAGAGAATGTGGATAAGCTATCAGGATAAGATATAAGGGACAGAAGAAGGTTTGTCACTAGTAGTTTGCTGCCTGTTGCCTTCTGCCTCCTCTGCTGTGCCACTTTACCTTAAAGTTAGCCCATAACAGATTGGAACCTGTACAAACTGTGAGCTGAAGAAACCTTTACCCCTCTAAGTCTGAGTGTCAGGTATGCTGTATTAGAAATGGAAAACGTAAAGCCAAGACAGGGATCAATCTATTGATGAAGCCAGTCAGCACCCCCATGACCCATCTGCTTCTCTAGGCCCCATCTCTGAACACTGAAACTTTGTGGTCAAGCCATCTACACACGAGACAGAGGGGCACTTCATACTTAAACCATAACAGATGCAGCCACGGAAGAAGGTGACACAATGGTGCGAGCATTCAATGGCAAATGGTGCTGAGACTCATGGTGATGATAAAGCAGAACCAGAAAGGACTTGGGCGTAGAAAGTTGGAAGTGAAACTGGGCTGATTTGAACTTGTTTCTTTCTGAATGTTTTCCTCTGCTCTCATTTCTCTTTATTTTTCACTGAAGCCAGCACATCTCCAATGTATTAAAATAGTCAGAATGAGAATTCCAGTTACTAAGGGAGGAACGCTATTGGTGGTGTTTGTAGAAGGCATCTGTTCATAAGGAATTCTGGGACAACACTGTCACTCATTCCCTGGTTGTGTTTCTGACTTCACTGTCCTCCACCCCATATGTTTGAACTTCCAAAGCCTTCTCTCAGATCTCGGCTTTTCTTCTCTCTCCATGACAGTGAAACCCTGGCTCTCTCTATTTCCTGGCTCCTCCACCATTTCTATCACTTAGGGACCTTTTCAACTGCTCCCTCTGCTGTTTTCTTTTTTTTTTAATTTATTATTCTTTTTATTTTTATTACTTTTAATAAGAAATTACAATGTGACAGCTTCAAAACATGCTAGTAATACATTCCCAATAATTGATACAATGCATATTGTTGCCCTCATTGTAGTTATATAGAGCACAGGGTGTAGATATGATAAATTATCTAATGGTTATTAGTACAATATATTTTTTCTCTTTGATCTAAGAGAAGACAGTTGTATACATAGTCAAATGTTCCATAATTGCAGTGGGTTACTGGTGAAACTGGCAATGTTGGAAGCTGTTGATTAGAGCCTTTTACAGCTCAGCATACTAAACTACCTTTACGTTTTATGCATCATGTTTAAACTTTTCTGCTGGGTGGTTAAGGGCAAATTATAGCAAGATCTGTATAACAAAACATCTAGTTTTTGTATGTCCCAAGGTCCATCAACTCCTAGGATTTACCTTGCAACCATGTACAGTGTCTTGTAGAACTTTTATCAGCATCAGCCATTTTGATGAGTCATAGCCATTGCTTTACCAGTTTGTTCTCTGTGAAAGCCCGAGAGAATGTTTTCTCTCTAGGTGACTCTCCTTGGGCACACTATATACCTTCAATCCCTTTCCTCTGTGGTCCCTTAATCTTCTTGAACAGAAAGTTCCTTAAGTGCAGACATCCTCTGCCATTGAGCTTGCAGTAAACTTATTTTCCCCTCCTCTCCTTTCCTGAACTCTATCAATACCAACTGTCTTGTTTCTCGTTCTAGGTAGCTGACTCCCAAATGTGCAGCATACACTCCCTTCCAAGTGTTAGAGCACACCCAAAATGTCCAAGGGCATCGCTATGTGGAGGTGTTTGTGAAACAAAATCATCCAGTGTGGTTGGAATATTGAGGGGACAGAGAAAGAGAACACGGAATAGACAACAAGAGATAATGAAGAGCATTCATGCCTCTGCCAGAGCTCAGCTACACTGCACTGTTCTAGCACAAGCTGGGTGTTGCAAAATTATTTAAAGGAGTCCCAGGCAACTGTCATAAGCATTCAGCTACTGACCTGATCACAAAACTACCTGTACTGTCAGTCCTGGGTAGAAATTTTAAACTGTCAAATAAGGAACTATGTCACAAGTTTGAAAGCAGGTAGCCCCAGAAGAGCTCGCTTTGCCAATCATCAGCGATGCCTTGATCCCTTCTGCACCCCACTTCAATTCCTTTGAATTTAGTTCTGAAGCAACGGCTCATAGGAGCTGACCCATGTGTGGAGTCAGTCCTACTCCAGAGCTTTGCTTACAAGAGATCATGGGAAATGTATTCCTCTGTTTCCAAATTCTATCTTCTCTACCATCTTGGGATAAAGGACAGGCCATAGTATCTTCTGTGTTATGTGCACTAGGCAGGAGTCTTTCCACTGTAAGTGGAAAGAATTCAAGTTTATCCAATTTTGAGTGAAAAATAAATATGACAGAATGAATGTGAAGAAAAGGCAAGGGCCACTCTGGATTCGGGGACAGAGGACACTTGACCTTCCTCTCTTCTTGTTGTCTACCTCTGCCTTCTCTCTGTGTTGATTTTATCTTTCCCATGGAGGATTCTTTCTGTGAACTTAAGAGATGTGCCTATATATTCCTAGGAATCTTTCCCTTCCTGTTGCACCACTGCAGAGGAAAGAAACAGTTTGTTTTTGTTGGCTCTGATTATAAAGATATTCAGGAAAAGTCTCATTTTTCTAGCTGAGTTGCATGCTGTATTACTGCATTTTTCAGTGTTGTAATGAAATAGCTGAGGCTGAGTAAGCATAAGGAGTAAAGGTGTGCTTGGCCCACGCTTTTGGATGCTGAAGTTGAGATGCTATGGGCTCTGGTGAGGCCTCTCTGGCTGCAGCTCAGCGTGGTAGACAGCATCAGAGTAAAAGCACGTGTGAGAAGGAGAGATCACATGGGAAGACAGGAAGCCAGAGTGAGGGGGAAGGACCTGTATTCCTTTTATACAACAACCTTTCTGTCAGGACTAATGAGGTTTCTTTAAGAACTAGTTCAATGCCTTTTGGACAGAATCTTCAAAGATCTAATGGCGCCCCCAGCAAGCCTATCTCTTAAAGATCCAACCACCTGTCCACTTCATCACATTGGCAATGGACTGTCCAATTCTTCAACCCTCAAGGAACACATGTAAACTGTATCAAAATCATAGCACACATTTGCCTTGTTTGCCATGAAAACAGAATTTTGTGACTGGCAGCCTCTTTTTAAAAATCTCGTTTTCAAGATGAGGGAAAAGCAAGATCCCAAAGGAGGGGACTGACAGTATAATTATAGCCACTGGGAAAATAATCTAGGGTCATAAAAACTCTCATATTTGGGTCTAGTACAATTGGATATGGCTTTTTGTTCAAATCTAAACATGGTAGAGAACTAATGCAGAAGCTGAAGCAAAAATGGTATGGCAAAGTGAAATTCTTTAGCAATTGATAAGAGGACTAAATGAGATAACAAATACGAAAGAAGCACACGTGGCAGTAAGATGTGTCGTGTGCAGGTGCTTGCTGTGGTTCACATTTCTCAGAAACCACTTTCCCAGCTCTGAAATGAAGATCCAAGTACAACTCATCTATTTTAAAAGGTCAGGGGATACCAGTCCTAGAGAAGAGGAAAAGAGGCTAATAAAGGCTGAGTTATTAAGCCACCACCGCAGCAGCTGACCAGAGCTTAATCCCACGAGGAAACTCTTGGATGCAGCACAAAAGCTATGCCTCAGAATCATCCCACCTGAGGAGCAAAGGAATTGCCATATTTACACAGCAGCTCTCGAGAGTCACTGTCTGAGAACTGCTTCTAAGGGGTTCAGGTGCACGTGGGAAGAGTCGCTTCTGAGTTTCCAGCCTGAGCACAAAACGCCCAAAGCGCATTGGCAGAGGCTGCAGCGTTCCATATGTGTTGGCCTTTCCGCTGCTCCCTGCCACCGTCCCCATTGACTTCGAAGTCCCTAAGTGTAGCAACCACACACATCTATTCTAAAATCTTCTGCAGAACCTAGCATACAGTACACAGTGTAGTAATCAATTCATCCTTTGCTTAATTAATGACGTTTCAAAGTAGCTTTCTCCTGATGGTCTGCTGAGACTGTCTCCATGTATCTTAGAATTTCTGAGGCAGAATGAATCTTGTGCATTATATTTCTATCCATTAAGTACATAATACAGAATAATCTGATTCTTATGCTCTTATAATACTTCTTATGTAGTTGGATTCATAAATAAATTAAAATGTCTCTATTAAACCACAGATCCTAGGTATGCATGTCTCTTTCAGCTTTATCTCTATAAGAAGCTGTCTCCAAATTGAGGGAATTTGGAGACTCCTGATGTGCAAATTCTTATTAGCTTGCTCGCCTGACTCAGCATAGGCATCTGCCAGCAATAATAACCTGCTCCCTGTGCACTCGGGCTTCTCAGTTCTGGGCCAATGAGAACCAGGCTTCATGTTTTATTGAAACTCCCTTTCTCTGAGGGGAAGTGTGGAAGGTCTGGTATAAATCTGTTGCAAATTCTATTTTCCAGGTCAGACCACCTGGGTTCAAAAGGAATCGTCACAGCTCCTAGTGCCAGATAAGAAACAAGCTCTGGATTCTTTTTCTTTTTCTTCTTAATATCACTATGCACATAGCCTGGCTCTGATCCCAGGTCAGCAATTTAGACCCTAATCTTAAGCTCTTAGTTCTTTGAAACTCTCCTCCCCCTTGTAGGTTTCTACTCAGCAGCCCAAGATCTCTCCTATCGCAAATACAATCCATGCCATTATTAACTACTTGCCAAAGGATTTTCCCTGCACAGAAGCCGCAGGTACTGTGGCTATCTGCTTCATCTAACTGGGCTCCTTGTCTACTGAAGATGGAACATATCATATCTCCTTACAACTGAGTCCTGGCTGGTTCTGCTCAGTCCATTCAACTTTCAACTCTTGCCAACCTCGACTCGATTTCCATCCCCATCTCTTCCAATCTTGTAGCAATCCCCAGGCATGCTTAAAACTGAAGGTTCAGTGGTGAAGACAATGAGGATATTGTCAGATTAGCCTATTTTTTTTGACATTTCTGAAATTTGGGATTCTAACTTGCTATTTGGATCTCTGTACCATGATTTCTGACTCTCTATAGATGGAAAAACTCAAGAGAAAGGATTTTAAAACCACCATCCAGCTATAGGTTTTTAAAAAGAGTAATTGGTATGAATATCTTGGGTATCCAGACCTGTGCTGTGTTCCAGATGCTTCTACTGTGTCTTTGATGGCTTACCTCACAGCTATTTCAATGCCATCTCCACTTGAAATTGTTGGATAGCTGGCAACATGGAGCTATTTTTGCATGTTCTAGGACTCAGTGATGTGTCATTGCTTCCTGTTATAGTTTGGGTATAAATGTCTCCTAAATGTTCATGTATTAAAGGCTTAGTCCACAGTGCAGAGTTCAGAGGTAGGACTTGGAAGGGGACTGACTCATGAAGGATTTAATTTTATTAGCGGATTAATCCATTGATGGATTCAGAATTTGATGACACTGTTAGCAAGTGACTCAAACTTGGGAAGTAGGACTTAATTGAAAGGAATGGGTCATGGGGTGGGCCCTTGGGGATAATATCTTGCCCTTGACTGCTTCCGCTCTGGCATTTTGTTCTCTTCTCATCTTTCTCTCCCCTGCCCTCCCCTCCCCTCCCCTGCCTTCCTCTCCCCTCCTCCCTCCCCTTGCCTCCCCTCCTCCCTCCCCTTGCCTCCCCTCCTGTCTCCTCTCCTCTCCTCTCTCTTCTTCTCCTCCCCCATTCCTCTGCCCTCCCCTTCTCCCTCTCTCTCCTTCTTCGTAGTCAGCCAGGCCACTTTCCCCTCTAGCCTGCCCCTCCACTACGGTGGCCTGCCCTCTTTGCATACCTAAAATCAACAATGAAATCAGCTGCCTATAGACTAAAATCTCTGAAACCATGGGCCTACTAACCCTTTCCTCCTTTAATTGGACTTTCTCTGATATTTCACACGGATGGAAAGTTGACTAATACATTCCTTCTAGGATTTTCCTGTGACATGTCTGGCATTACCTTTCTTTACACCTCTTCTTTTGAAATACACTTCCTCTTTCTTTCTTTCTTTCTTTCTTTCTTTCTCTCTCTGAGCTTTTTCTCTCTCTTTCAACTTTCTCTCATTTAAAGAGACCAACCCTAGTTTACTGTTCATAGTCTGTATTAATTCATTAGTTGCTGTATGATCTTTTAAAGCTCCCTTATATTAGCTCTTTGGAGCCTTGGGTGAATTCTCAGCAAAGTTTTCATCAAAGAACCTAAAACTTTGGTCAATAAACAGCCAGTCTAAGAGACCTAAAGAGCCATTTCTGGGATTGCATTCAAGGTTTTGAAACAGTCCCAGCTAGTGTCTTGGTTGAAATCTGAAAGAGAAGGAATACTCATACAATTTCCATTTAGACTGAGAATCTCTCCCCAGAACCCAGAGGCCTCTCTGCTGACCTCCCACTGTTTGCTTCCTTTCATGCATCCTTTTTGGAGGATACTGGATAGCATGATTATTCTCTAAACATATTACTGCTGCATTTATTGCAGATTCTCTCCTCTAGGAATGTCACAAATGAATTACCATGCAGAGTTGGCATGCAGCCTCAGTCAGCAGGAGGCAATTATTTAAAAAATTTCTAAGCAAATCAGATCAGTGTTTCACAAGTAACTGGCCAAGAATCCTCTGAAAGTTGTGCAGACTTACTTTGCCACAATACGTGTTGTTGACCTACATTTGTACACAGTACATCTTTCCCAGTACCTCTCCTTACTTCTGTGAGTTTTTGAGGACACTAGTTTGTATCTATTTGCTGTTATCTAATTAGATAATTTCAATTATCAAAACAGTAAGGAGATATTTGATCAGGCCAGATCATGAAATTTCTTAATTAGGCAGCAGAGACGCCCCCTCTCCCTCACCAGCTGGATTGATCTGCACCTATTTGTGACATAGCTTAATCACTTTGCCTTAGTGTTTCAGGAAGTATGTTCTCTTGGCTACATTAAACATATGCTGTCCAAATTTGGCATCTCAAACTAAAAGAAAGAAGCTTTGGTGAATTGGAATATGTAAGGATATATGTCACGCCTAAAATAAATTAGTAATCAGCAATCGGGTAGAGTCTGTCACATATGATCTGAATTCTTCACAAAATAATTTGTTTATGAAAAGAATGGATTTAACCTTCATTATTTTGCATATCAAATGGATGTTCAAAAATATTTAGCCTGAGGGATAAAAGAGTAAACACAAGATAGACGTATCTCCTTGCAGTTTTTATTGTTTGTGTTTCTTTGGACCGTCAGGCTGTGAGAGATGGTTCTACACCCAAGGGGTAGGTTCTCCAGAGCAGCAAGGAGTATGCCAGTTAGAAAATAACTGTATAGTCTTGTGCTTTTCTACCAGAAGTTTCCTCTTGTTGTCTAAATTCAGCCTTTTCTGGTAAAGTTTCGTTTCTCTTATTCATTGTTAAAAGACATATGGCTCTTTCAGGCACCGATACCCATGTACTACAGAACTTTTACTAAGTGGAAGGTACGAGGTTAGTTCCTGTCTCAGTCACTCTTCTCACTGCGGAGACAAAATACCCAGCACCCAAAGTTAAAGCAAGAAAAGTCTGTTGTAGCTCACAGTCTGTAGAGATTTCAGTCCATAATAGAATGGCTCCAAGGCACAGTGGCGTGGTAGAAAGGCATCATAGAGGAATGACAAGTTCGTGGCAGGCAGAAGGCAGGCAGCGACAGTCTACCGCTTGCTTTTATCCCTTCCAGGCTACCTCCACTTTGGGTGGTGCCACACACTCTGAGGGTGGGCCCTCGCAATATCCATACCCAGAGCTATGCCAAACCAATCAATGGCCTAATTTAATCACATCACAAACCCTGAATCCCAGCATCACACCCCCAGTCCCAGCCACCTCAGGAAAACCTCAACTAGGACTGCTTGAGGTTTTTGGGGATACCTTTAGACACAAGCCATCACATTTCTATATTGGGGATCTAAAAGAAAAACATTTTTTGAAACTCATAGGGAAACCGCTTGAGAAGTTTGACCTATACCCTTATCTAAAAAGAGCAGCTCCCTTTGATTTTATGAATGTCAGGCAGAACAAGGTCCAGAGTACATTGTTATCATTCTGCAGAATTAGCTCTGTGAGAGATTGATCTGATCATGCCTGATGATTCAGGCATGCATCTCTCAGTATGGACCACCACGCTGAGAGGGTTTTTATATGCTTCTCCCTATTCTCCTCTTTTTGCTGTGCATGAAAATACAGTCCTTATTCACTGAAATACTCATTTCACTTATTTTTGTTTTCCATCCAATGAGAATAAATGCACAGCATTAACATCAAAAACACTTAAATTTTAATTGTCACATACATTCCTATCTAAAGTGCATGAACCGATTTGTCGTTGCTTTCCCCTAGCAGTTTGGCATGCCGCTGAGCTCGCCTTCAATGCATCAAAAATCAACCCTGATCATCCCTCACTTTCCCGCCAGATAGATCAGGACCCCCGAGCTACTTGATCTCACTGTCCACACCATAGATGATGTTGCAGAGCCTTAATGCCACGGAGCACTAAGTATGCTGCACAGAAAGTTATTTCTCAGATGCGTCAGGCAGTGACAATTTCATAGAAGAAAGAAGGAGCTATTATATCTGTCCTCGGTGTTTCAAGGCTGAACTCTTGCATCTCACTGGGAGTTTGTACCCACAACTCTCTTCTCCCCTGCGAAGCGTTTCATTGTGAGGCAGCACAGACCATTGCTGTCCATCTCATTGGGCTGGTGTGAATTCCTTTTGCTTCCCCTCAGGATAGCCCTGAAGTAGAGTCGCAGAAATCAGAGGATGCCCTGGGTGCTGTAGTGTGGTAGCAGCTCCAGATTCTGTGAGGACATACACTGCAAGACTCAGTGGGGAGGGAGCTTCAGTTGAAACTGACAGCATGTCCCAGCTGGGTGGCTCAGATCCCAAAGTGTTAGCAAGTTCTGTGAATCAGTCCTTTCAGTGCACATACACTGCTCCTTTTCTCCTTGAGAACACACATAGCACCATGGTGGCTGCGTTGGGCTGGCTTCCCAGACAGCTGCAAATTGCATCTGGAGCCACCGACTTCCCTCCTTTCTTTAGTTCTCAAGCTCTGTCTGGCTACAGAGATAGCCTCTTCTCTCATCATCCCTATCTATCCCTGGGTCGTACCTCTGGTGGTAATCGCCCCATTGCGTTGGGCATCTCTAACTGTCTCTTACCTACTTACTTGAGCAGACTCCAGTGTTAGCACCAGGAGAGTCTTTAGCCCCTATTTAAGTCAAAGACAGAAGAGAGAAGAGAGCATTAATTAACTCCATATGCCTGACATATTGAATATCACCTTTGCTCTCAGCAATATCCTCACAGACCAAGATTTTCTGCTACATTCCTTCACTTTGGAGAAATGATCTTGCATTTCACAGGTTGCCTCTTCAGATTTAAGGCTTTCTTTCTTTTTTTTTTTAATGAAGGCCACAGAGTGCAGAAAGTTTTAAAATTTTGATGTTTTAATTTTAAGATAGCTTCATAGATATAGTAGATATGTAATAAGCTGCACATATTTAATGTGTACAATTTAATGAAGTGTGACATATGCACCTTCTTGTGGAAACATAGCCACAAAGCAAAATAACAAATATATTCATAAATTACCTTTGTGGGGACCAGGGAGATAGCTCAGGGGCACAAGTGCCTGCCTGGCAAGTGCAAGGTCCTGAGTTCAATCTCCAGTTCTGCAAAAATAAATAAATAAATAAATAAATAAATAAATAAATAAATAAATAAATACCTTTGTGCCTCTTCTTAATTTTTTTTTTTTTTTTTGGCTCTTAAAGGCTAACTTCTTTCATTCAACATTATATTTATTTTGTTTTTAATTGATACATAATACTTTTACATATTTATAGTTAGAGTGTGGTATTTTGCCACATGTAGGCAACTTGTAAACATAAAATGGGGTAATTAGCACAGCCATCACCTCAAACTTTCTTAATTTCTTTGGAGTAAGACCATCCAAAAATCTTTCTCAGGAGCAGGGCGTGGTGGCGCACACCTGTAATCCCAGCACTCGGGAGGCTGAGGCAGGAGGATCGATGTGAGTTCAAGACCAGCCTGGGCTACAAAAGTGAGCTCAAGACGAGCCTGAACTGCATAGCAAGACCTTGTCTCAAAAAGACAAAAAAAAAAAAAATCCTCTTTCTTAGTAATTTAGGAATATACAATAAATTATTGTTAACCACATCACCCTCCTCTGTATTAGAAATTACTCTTACCTAAGTACGATCTTGTGCCCTTCGCCCGCTTTTCCTTATACTGTACTCCCTTCACATCTTCTCACTCTTGCAGCCACCTTTTGATTCTCTACTTTATGAAGAGAACTTAGAAGTTCCCACATATGAATGAGAACATGTGGTATTTGTCCTTTTGTACCTGATTTATTTCATTTAACAGGCTATGCCTAAACTTTTGTATTACAAATGACAGGATTTCCCTATTCTTCACCACTAATGGTGTTTCATTGTGCATACGTGCTGCCTTTTCTTTACCTGTTTATCCACTGTTGAACTCCTGCGTTGTTTCTTCATCCTGTCTGTTGAGGACAGTGCTGCAGTGAACATAAGAGCGAAATATCCTTGGCATATTTATTACTTTTTGAAGGATATATATATACACAAATGTGTGATTTTTTAATCATATCCTATTTCTATTTTTAGTTTAAAAAATCTTCATACTTATTGTTGAACATCAAACTTCTAGAAAAGAAAGAATAAATCAAACCAAAAGCTGTAGGAGACAGAAAATTTTATAATTTATAGATTTGTATAGATCAGAGTAGAAATTAATGCAATTGAGACTAAGAAAGCAATACAAAGAATCAATAAATTGATGAGTTGGTTCTTTGAAAAATTAACTGAAGCTGATAATCCTCTAGGCAACCTTATCAAAAATAGGAAAGAAAAGACTAAAATTGAAGTAAATAGAAATGAAGAGGCAGAAATTATAATGGATCTTGTCTAAATCCAAAAGATCATCAATACCTACTTTAAGAAGCTGTACTTGGCTGGGGAGATAGCTCAGTAGAGTAAGTGCTTGCCTGGCAATCATGAGGGCCTACGTTCAATCACCAGTTCCTCAAAAAAATAAAAATTCAAAAATAAATAAAAATTAAAAGAAAAAAAACTGTACACAGCCGGGCGTGGTGGCGCATGCCTGTAATCCCAGTACTTGGGAGGCTGAGGCAGCAGGATCGGCATGAGTTCGAGACTAGCCTGGGCTACAAAAGTGAGCTCAAGGCGAGCCTGAACTGCATAGCGAGACCCTGTCTCAAAAAGGCAAAAAAAAAAAAAAAAAAAAACTGTACACAGACAGAAAACAAAAGAAATGGACAAACTCCTGGGCATATATGAAATATCAGAGCTGAACTGAGAAGATATAAATATTCTAAATAACTTGAAATTAGAAATGTAATTGAAAACTTACCAACCAAAAGAATCCTAGGCCCTGGTGGATTCATTGTTAAATTCTATGAGAAATTTAGAGAAGACCTAATGCCGTGGATGCTGAAACTTTTTAATGAAATTGAAAGGAATGCAATATTTCCAAAATCATTAGTGAAAGCAAGTATTACTCTGATACTAAGCCAGAGAAGGACTCAACATAAACCAAAACTACGGATCAATTTCCCTGATAAATATTGATGCAAAAATTCTTAATAAGCTACTGGCAAACATAATGCCACAAATCATCATGAACATTATACACCATAGTCAAGTGGGATTGATGCATTCCAGAGATGCAGGGATGGTGCAACACATACAAATCAACAAATATAATATACAACATTAATAGAGTGAAGGACAAAAATCACATGATCTTTTCAATAGATGTAGAAAAAACATTACATAAAGTTTAATACCCATTCATGATGAAAGCAATCCCACAGAAAATTGAACTAGATGGTCTTTATCTCAATTTCATAAAAGTCATCTGTGACAGATCAACAGCCAACACTATACTTACTACATGATCAAAAAGTGAGAGCTTTCACTCTAAAATTAGGAAGTAGACAAGAATATCTGCTGCCACTACTCCTTTTCAATATAGTTCTGGAAATATTAGCCAAAGGAATTAGACAAGGGAAAAATGCTAAAAGAAATAAGGACAAGAAAGGAAAAAGTAGGGCCAGCCAGATAGCTTAGAGGATTAAAGTGCCTGCTTATGTAGACACAGAGACCAGGGCTTCAATCCCTGGTCTTCCATGCCAGCCCCACCCCCAGGGTATGCTAACATAGTGATTGAGACTGGGCAATGGTGTGCACCTATAATCCCAGCACTTGGGAGGCTGAAAAACAGGAGTACCACTATAAATCCAATCTGTGTAGTGAGACCCTGTAAACCCTTACTAAATACATAAAAAAAGAAAAGATTAAGTCATTATTTGTGGATGACATGAGCCTCTACATAGAAGACTCCAAAAACTCCAGTAAAAGATTTTTAGATTTAACAACCAAATTTGTTAATGTACCTGGATACAAAACCAAACATCAGATATCAATAGCATTCCTGTATACGAACAAAAAACTCAATGAGAGAGAAATTAGGGAAACCACACCCTTCACAATAGCATCCCAAAAGAATGAAATACATAGGAATCAATCTACAAAGGAAGTAAATAGTCTATACAGTTAAAATTACAGTACTCTGAAAAAGGATATTGAGGAGGATAGCACAAAATATGAAGGTATCCCTTGCTCATGGACAGCAAGAATCAGCACAGTAAGAATGACTATACTCCCGAAATTGTTATATAGGTTTAATGCAATCCCAGTCAAAATACAATGCAGCATCCTCATGGAACTAGAGAAAACATTCTTAAGTTTCATTTGTAACCAGAAGAGACCTACAACAGCAAAAGCAATTGTCAATAACAAAGGCAGAGCAGGACGCATTATAATCTTGATTTGAAATTATATTGTAAAGACTATGATAAAAAAAAACAACATGTTACTGGCTTAAAACAAAAACCAAAACAAACAAAATATGCTCGAGGATCAATGAAACATTACAAGATGTAGAAACAACTCCAAACACACTAAGCCACCTTATCTTAAGCAAAGGAGCCAAGCAATTTCACTGGATGTTAGATAGCCTCTTTAATAAATGTTTGGAAAACTAGCTTTCCATATGCTGAAGACTAATATTAGATACATGTCTATCACTGTGCACTAAGCTAAAGTCAAATTGGACCTAAATATGAACACCATATCTGTTGGAAGAGAGAAAGGCACAAATCTGGAAGGCAAATATTTCATGAATAGAACCTTGATCATACAAGAAATAATGCAAAGAATCAATATGTGGGATCTCATCCTATTAAAAAGCTTTTATACAACAACAAAAAAAAAATCACAGAGTAAAATGCAAATGTTAGAGGTCTTCCTTACTTCTGTGAAGAATGCCAGTTGTGTTTTAATGGGGAATTGTGTGCATCTGTAGATCACATTTGTAGTGCAGACATTTTAACCATATTAAGTCTGCCGATCCATGAACATGGAATGCCTTTTCGATTTTCAATGTTCTCTTGAATTTCGCACATCAACGCTTCATAATTTTTATTGTATAATTCTCATTGGATATATTTGTTCTTAGGAGATTTTTTTGTAGGTTTTATAAACATATAGTTTGCTGTTGCCATGTAGAAGTGGTATGGATTTTTGTATATTGATGTTGCACCTGGTAATTTATTGAAATTGTTTATCAGTCCTAATAGGCCCAGGGGAACAACTTATAAACATATGATCTAATTGACTCCGACATGTGCAACTGGAAGAGATTGCTACTGCACACTGCTAAATGCTTGAGTGGAGCTGCTTCCAGAGCATTTCCAGCCTGTGTGCACAGATGCTTCTGTGCGCCTCGATGCTGATACTATGGGAGATGAGCCAACACCACTGGGCTCTAGGAGGATTCTTGACATTCCTCATCCATGAACATACGAAATGTTTTTAGAAGTCATTTAAAGGAATTTGATGCACAGGAATAGAAAGAAAACCATCTGAGTTTAAGGCCATCCACTGGCAAGCGTGAGGTCCTCAGTTTGATTCCTGGTTTTAAAAAAATCACACAGACTAGGATTGAGGAGGAGGCAAAATTCTATGGAAGACTGAAACCATGGGTCATTATGCCCGGGTATATTCATTTATTAATGCAAGAACATAGTATGTTACAATAAGGTTATACAGAGAACTTTAGTCACAAATGACAGCAGGGTTCTCATCCAGATCAATCATGGCAAGTGAGAAGAGACTGGAGCAGTACTTTTTGAGTTATGCAAGAACTCAACACACTTAACAGCAGCAACAAAACAATCCAATTAAACTTAGCAAATGATCTGCAAAGACCCATCTCAAAAGAAGAAATACTTGCAGCCAACAAATAAATGAAAAAAATGGTTAATATTATTCACCATCAGGGAAGTGTAAATTAAAAAGTATAATGCTGTGTCTTCTCATACTATTCAGAAAGGCCACCATTAAAAACTAACAACAACAAAAAAACCCAGAGAAATGAATGTTCACAAAAAGGAGCTCATATGCTAATGGGGAGAAATGCAAATTAGACTATAGAGACAGTGGCACAGTGTCCTCAAAAGGTCTAAGTAGACCTACTGCATGTGCAGCTATTTCATCGCTAGGAACACAGTCAGAGGAAGTGAAATCAGCACATCAGGGAGACACCTGCACAGGAGTGTACATTGCAGCACTGTTTACAATAGCAGAGAAACTCAATTAACCAAGGCAACTCTACAAATGGATGGATAAATAAAATGTATATAGAAACAGTGGGGTATTGTCCAGCCTTAAAGGGGTACAAATTTCTGCCATTTGCAACAAAATGGGTAGAACTGGAAATTGAGAATTTCTTCAACCCATAATATCATCTGTGAAGAACCTGCCGCTAACTCTTTATTTAATGGTAAGAAGACTGAACTCTTACCCTTGTAAGACATGAAACAGTGCAAGGATATTTACATTTATGTCTTCTGTTCAATATTCTGTTGGAAATTCTAGTCATCGCAATAAATATAGAAGATAACATAAAATGTATTTGTATTGGAAAAGAGGAACGAATGTGACTTGCTTTGCAAATGACCTGACTGCCTGCATAGAAAATAAAACAGTATAAGCACAACCTGTTGCTAGAACTAGTTGAAATTTATATGAAACATGATTTTATTTATTTATTTATTTATTTATTTATTTATTTATTTGCAGACTAGGTAAAGAAAGCTCCTATCCCAGACAGGAACAGAAGGGAGGTCCTGAGCGGGTTATCCCTGGGAAGCTGTCTTTTCCAGGGACTTTTATAGAGGAAGACCACATGATAAAGTGGGTCAAAGGTTATAGAGAAGACAAGGGAACTGGCTTAGGTGGGTATGAGGTGGGACAAAATTGAAGTCAACCAATAAGTTTGCAAAGCATCATTGCTCAGTAAAATAGATTAAAATCGGGATCAAATGGGAAGGCAAGTCACATAAGTCAAGTGGGCAAGAATACCACCTATTGGGCTTGGGCCCATAGCTTTTTCCAGGCTCTTTCAAGGTAATTGATACTCATGTAGCATATCAATCCCTGATGCCCACCCTTCAGGAAGAATGTAGTTGCTTTTGTTTACTCTTCTCTTGAGATCTGGCCCACAGCAGAGGAGTGTCTGTCTTTAGTTGTAAAGTCAAATTGTCTTCCATGTCATCCTTGAGGGCCTGGCCCTGTCTGACTGCCTATAATATTTCTATCTAATCTAGCTACCTATAACATTCCCCCCTCTGCAATAAGGGAACCGGGAGCGATGACTGATCGAGCTTCTTCAGGCTGAAAGGGCTGAGAACCAGCAGTCAGAGATACTCTCCAGAGTCCTATCTAAAGGTCCTCTATAGATAGCAGACATTTTTATCGTAGGGAGGTGGAATTGCTTTAAATATGGAGAAGACAAAGCCAAAGGATCTATTATACAAACATGGACCAAATAACAACCAGTGGAATAATTATGAATACAGTCAAAATGATTTTCACCAAGTAAATAGTAATGGCTTCCACAAAGATGATAAGGATAGGGTCTGGAGGACCTCAGTATCTCATATACCACTGATTTGATATCTTTTGAACAGCTATTGAGACATTAGCGGAAGGATCTGGAAGGTAATAATCTTTTTTTAAGTTTGTAATTATAAAAAGACTAGTCAGAATGTTTTGTAGATCCATTAGCAGAGATCTCTTAAACATGGGGTTTAATCTTTTTTAGTCTTCTATGGCTATTGGGTATTGTCTCAAATAAATTTCCTTTTTATGTTTTATCAACTCTAGTATTACTTGGGCCACATGAATTGCCAGACCAAGGGAAGGCACTGAGTACTCTCCAGTTTGCAAGTGGGGCCACTGGCTGGGTAACGACTGACACATCTGCATGAGCATCTATTAAAAGTTTAACAGGCTTTCTCTTTATATTGGCAGCTAGCATGGGTTCTCTCAGGCTGAGAGGCAAAGACCCAGGACCACTTCAATCTGAAACTTTCTCTGACTCCAACATGAACACTTTTTATTTTTTTCCCCCTCTAGCAGCTTTGGACATTTCTGCTTGAAATATCCCTTCCCTCTGTCTGGATCCAGGGAAGCATATCCTTTTCCCATTTCCTGACTGGTCTTTGTTCCTGTACGCTGCTAGTATCACCATTCTCATTTTCGTCTATAATTCCATTCTGTGTCCTTTCTATTATGAAACACCTTAACTGAGACCAATTAATTCATGCAAACCATTTTAACTTCTGCTGCTTGTGTCAGATATCTGGAGCCCACTGAATAAGGCATAACTTTTTGATTTTAAGGCCTTCTGCAGGCAGCCCTGTTCAAAGAAAGTGAGGACAACTTCCCCAATAGTGGAAAATGAGAAAAAGAAAAAATATTTAGATACTATTTAATATTATTTATTTAATATTAGATATTTAATATTATTTGTTATTTAATATAATATATTTTAAAATATTTAATATTATTAAAAAGATGTTGGTATGTGTGTATTGAAAACTCTAATACATTACCAAGAGAAATTGAAGACCTAATTGTACAGAACAACAGTACTGCTTCTGGGACAAATGACTCAGTGTTTTAATAATGTCAGTACACACCAAAGCCATCTACATATTCAGGCAATCATGCTGAAATCCCAATAATTGGTTCACAAAGTTCTTATGAAAATGCAAGAAACTTAGAATAGCCAAAAAATTTAATAAGGAGAAGCAAAACATAAGGACTACTGCTGTATTGTAATAATAATCATAACAGTTTGCTATTGATGCCAAGATAAACAAATGCATCAATGAAACTGGATAGACAACTCAGATATAGACATAGATTTATAGATAACCTGACTTTCAATGAAAATGCAAAGATATTCAATGCAGGGGCCAGCGAGATAGCTCAGTGAACTAAATGCCTGCTTAGGCAAGCACGGGGACTGAGGGTTTTTCCCCAGCATGACATGATGCGCCAGCCCCACCCCTGGGTACACTGAGCCAGCCACAGGAGCATGGTGGCACATTCCTGTAATCCTAGCACTGGGGAGGCTGAGATAGGAGGATAGCTACTAGTCCAAGCTTCAGTGAGGCCTTTACTTGATACATAAAAGAAAATAAATTCAGTGGAGAAAATATGATCTTTTTTAACACAAAGTATTAGATTAATTGTATGTCTGTACACCAAGTATTATGATTTGTACCTGGGTACCCCTCCAAAGCTTCATACAGTCATGGGGGTGAGTGCTAGAGTTTGTGATTGGTTCATGGTCCAATGCTGGTATTATGGGTGTGAGTTCTACATCTGATGAGGCAGGCAGTCTGCATACAATATAAAGGAGGAGAAAATATTTGTTCTCCTCATTCTTCCCTTTTAACTCTTGTTGCACTTACTGTCTTCTGAAGCCATGAACTATTATACTTCTGCCACACCAACCTGCCTTGAAGCCAGCTGATTATGGACTGAAACCTCCACAAATTGTAGGCTAAGTAAAGCTCTCCTTCCTTAATTTTGGGAGTTTTATTTCATCTCAGCAATGATAGAGGGGGTGGGGAGATAGCTCTGTGGCACAAGTGCTTGCCTGGCAAGTGCAAGGTTGTGAGTTCAAACCCCGGTCACGCAAAAAAAAAAAAAAAAAAAAAAAAAGGACTAGATCAGCAATGATAGAAAAGGAACTAAGACAACAATAAAGGGAAAGAAAAATCAGAATTTTAGTTCATATCTTGTGTCATTTTTTTGAAATTTAATTTGAGGTTGGACTATAGATCTAAATATAGAACCTGAAACTATAGTACTTTTAGGGAGAAAAAGTCAAAAATATTTATGGCCACTCACAAAATTGTTATACGGATTTAAAGCAATCCCTATAAAAATACTACCAACATGCCTCACAAATCTAGAGAGAACATTCCAAAAATTTATTTGGACCCAGAAAAGCAAAGGCAATAATGGGCAACAAAGGTAAGGCCAGAAACATCACAATCTGTGACTTGAAATTATAGTACAATGCTACTGTGATAAGGATTGTCCAAAGAGCTCAGCAGATTAAAATGCCTGCAAGGAGGCACAGGGGCCTGGGGTTCTATCCCCAGGCCTGCTATGCCAGGCCCACCCTGGGTATGCACTGAGATGGCAATTGAGATTGAGCATAGTATCATGCACCTGTAATCCTAGCTCTTGGGAGGCTGTAAACAGGCAGATCATTATGAGTCCAGCCTAGTAGTAAGACCCTGAGCACCCTGTAGACCCTTCCACCCCCCACAAAAAAAACCTACTGTGATAAAATCAGCATGGTACTGGCAATAAACAGATCTAAGGATTCAATGGAACAGATTAGAAGATGCAGATACAACTACAAACACACTCAGCCACCTTATTTTCAATAAAGGGGCCAAACATGTTCACTGGAAGAAAGGTAGCCTCTTTAATAAGTGGTGCTTGAAAAACTGATTTTCCCCATACTGAAAACTAAAACTAGACCAGGGCCTACCACTATACACTAAATTAAAGTCAGTGGATTAAAAATCTAAACATTAAAACAAAAATAATAAATCTGGAAGAGAAAGTAGGTGAAAATCTTGAAGATAGGGATAGGCTGACAGTTCATGGACAAAAATCAAACTTCCTGGGAAATAATTCAAAGAATCAGCAACTGTGACCTCCTCTTACTGAAAGTTTCTGCACATCAAAAGAAATCACCAACAGATTGAAAAGACAATCAAGAACTTGGAAAAAAAATTAACCAATAATCACGCAGACAAAGGTCTTCTATCTAGAATATATAAAGAACTAAAAAAAAAAAAAAAAAGGAATCCGGGTGTGGTGGCGCACACCTGTAATCTCAGAACTTAGGAGGCTGAGGCAGGAAGACTGATGCAAGTTTGAGACCAGCCTGGGCTACAAAAGTGAGTTCAAGACCAGCCTGAACTACATAGCAAGACCCTGTCTCAAAAAGACCAAAAATAAAAATAAATAAATAAATAAATAAATAGGACTCCAAAATTTAAAAACCCAATCCAAAAAAGTGCATCTGAGAAGAATACACACTTCTCAGAGGAAGAAATGCAAAAAAGTAGATAAATGCCTCCAAAAGTTCTCCATTTCACTGACCATTCGAGAAATGCAAATTAAAACAACACTTAGATGCCATCTCACTCTAGAAAGAATGGCCATCATTAAGAAATCATTTAATAACAAATAATGGAAAGACTTCGGGGTAAAAGGAACCCTTTTCCACTGCTGGTGGGAACATAGCCTGGTACAATCACTATAGAAATCAGTGTGGAGACTGCTTGAGAAAACTAAGACTGGAAATCCCATTCAGTCCAGCTATTTCCCTCTGACTGTTTTCCCAAAAGAAGTGAAAACATCATACCACAATGATATATGTGCACAAATGTTTATAGCCGCATAATTTGTCATAGCCAAATCTTGGAAGCAACCAAAATGCCCATTACCCAACAAATGGATGAAAAAGATGTGGTATTTTTATACAGTGGAATTTTACTAGCTATAAAGAAAGACAAACTCGGAGCCTTTGAGTAGACACAGCTAGAAGCTATATGCATAAGTGAAATAAATCAGACTCACATGTGTAAATATCATATTGTCTCCTTCGTGTAAGAACCTGAAAGAATAAACAAAACCTGGTAGAACAAATATAGTAAAATTGAAAAACTGAATTTAAGGATTAAACAACAAAGATGAAGGAAAGGAGAAAGGACAGGAAAAAAGGAAGGGGAACGTGCAAGAATATACAGAATGGCTGAGGTGATTGTACTAAAAATTTCCATCAGTTTTTTGAAAATATCAGTTAATGTGTAGAATTTTCTCCTTGACTAGCCCTGTATGCTGATATGTGTGAGCTGAGCAACTACATCAAGGACAGCAATTTGTAATATAAAAACCATGCTTGAATACCTGTCATCTTGGTCTTCTAAGTGTGTATCATTTCTAATGTCATATCAATTATTACTATACTGTTTTTAAAATAAAAATTTCTCCTTTGTAAAATGTTTATTAATTTTAATGAGAAAGAAATAACGAGATAGTATCAAAACAGGTTAGTAGGACAGTTATAATAATTAATACATTGTACATTATTGTCTTCATAGTAGTTGTTCTGAGTACAAGATGCAGACATGATATCTTTTCTAAACACTATTAGCACAAATCTTTATTTATTTATTTATTTATTTATTTATTTATTTATTTATTTAGTCTTTTTGAGACAGAGTCTCACTATGCAGTTCAGGCTGGCCTTGAGCTCACTTTTGTAGCCCAGGCTGGTCTCGAACTTGCATCGATCCTCCTGCCTCAGCCTCCCGAGTGCTGGGACTACAGGCATGCGCCACCACGCCCAGCTTATTTATTTTTTTTATTAGCACAAATCTTTAAAATAAATTTTGAAAAAAGATTTTTAAAAACCAAGAACAAAATTTATTAATTAATTAAAATTGAATTAAATATTTCAAAACAATATTCCAAAATTCAAATCAAATTGGTAGTCCAACCTAGAGGACAGAATGTTGTGTATCATATGTATGAATCTGTAGTCAGTTCAGAGTACTCGCATAGTATTTGAACAGGTTAATATATACAAAAATATCAACTAAGAAGAAGTTTCCATGGTGGTAAAGGATTACTAAGAATAAAACATGAGATAAATACTTGAATGACAAATATATGACCAGAACGTCTAACATTTTTGGGATAGGATATCATACAAAGTTCTAGTATGTCATGGACATGGACAGTGTCCATGACACTTATTGGTGGCCATGTGTAACTTGTGGGACTAAGTTAGTGCTATTTCCTTGATATCCACCCTGTAGGTCAGGACAGAATCATGACTCATAGATTGCAGGAGAAGTCCATTTGTAGAATATGCTGATGGAAATATTTTGCTGTTGTACACAACAAAATAGTTGAAAGACTGCTGTTGTGTACTTCTTTTTCTCTTGTGTTTAATTGTTCACCCTATTGGGTGGGCTCTTTCCATTCTCATTAATGGAGTTGTGGTCATTTTTATCCCT
Source organism: Myocastor coypus (assembly GCA_004027025.1). NCBI lineage: Eukaryota > Metazoa > Chordata > Mammalia > Rodentia > Myocastoridae > Myocastor > Myocastor coypus. The sequence goes on from PVJA010000441.1 coordinate 85,608, forward strand.
CTCTAGAATATCTTTTACTAAACTGTAGGGTTGGCTTTGTCTTGGAAGTATTTCACATCTCCATTATACCTGAAAGAGAGTTTTGCAGGGTATAACAGTCTGGGTTGGAAATTGTTTTCTTTCAAGATTTGTAGCACTTTGCTCCATTCTCTTATTGTTCATATATATATATATATATACATACATACATACATACATATAATGGCTGGCTCAGTCCTGAGGATGGGGCTGGTGCAACATGTGGCGTGGGGGATCAAACCGCGATCCCTGCAGTTGCCTAAACTTGCCTAAGCAGGTGCTTTGGACTGCTGAGCCATCTCACCAGTTCTTCTTGACTTGATGGTTTGAAAAGAGAAATCTGTTGTTATTCTGATTCATTTTCCTTTAAATATGATGTTTCTTTTCTCTAGCAGCTTTTAGTATACTGTTCCTGTGTTGAATTTCTGGGATGTTGATTATTGTATGTCTGGGTGTGGTTTTAATTGGGTTGATGTTATTTGGAGCTCGATATGCTTCAGTTATTTAAATGTCAGATTGTTTTCCTAGATTCGGGAAGTTTTCTGCTATTAGTTCTGCTCATATTATTTTTATATCATTTGTATTGACTTCTTTCTCATTGATGCCTATTAGTCTTAGGTTATTCATCTTTGCATCGTCTTGCAGATGTTGAATTATTTTTCCTGCATCTTAGTTGCTTTTAAGAGATCTTTTTTCACCTTTTCATTAGCTGAAATAGTGTGTTTTAGGTCTGAAAACCTATTTTCATTTTCATTGAAATGGTTTTGCCAGCTTGTGATTGAGATTTTAATTTCCTGTATAGCATTTTGAATCTGCTTCATGCATTCTATTACTTTCCTATATTGCTCATTCAAGGACTCCATAATTTTTCTATTCTCTATTTTTTAATCAGTGTCTTCTTTAGGAGCACTTAGTACTTCTTTCATCGTAGTTATCATTTTCTTTTACTTCAGAAATTATCTCTGATCTGATTTTCTCTATACCTTTCTGCAGGTGTTTCTTTACTTCAGATGCTATTATTTCAGAGATTTCAGGAGCGTGATTTCCAATTTATTCTGTGCTCTTGTCCCCTGTATTTGTTCTGGGTGGGCTCAGGGCCTGAGAACACATTTTGCTCCTTCTCTTTGTCATTTTGTACAGCACTGTCCTCTGACCTTTGATGTAGAGCTCTGGTAGAGTTCTTACCTTAGCACCAGATCTGGATCTACCATGTTCAAACTCATCCAGGTGGGCGTGGCTTGGGTCTGTTCAAACTCATCCATGTGGGTGTGGCTTGGGTCTGGCTGTTGTGCTCCACATCTTCCTGCTGCAGTCCTTGGAGGTGAACTTGCTGTGCTACTCTGGCAAGATGGTCTGCTCTTGGGTCAGCTGGATGAATCTTTTCTCTAGCCTCTCTGCAGGGAGTTCTGCCACAGTTTTCCACACTGGGCCTGTCTGATGGATGAAGTTCCACTCACATGTCAGGCCCTGTTGCTGAGTAGAATGAGTTTCCATCAGGCCCAGGGCAGTCCCATTCATGTGCTGGGCCTGATTGCTGAGTCCAATCTGTCAACCATTGTTAATCAGCTATTCTTGTTTTGAAAATCTGTGACATATATATTGTTGTATGTCACCCTGTTTCTGTCTTTTTTTTTTTTCTGATTCTTGTTCTTGCTGTTGTTTTTACTTTACATAATTAAATTAAATTAAAAATAAAGCTAGAAACTATTAATTCCATAACAAAAATCTTATGGCTTTGTGTTAGATAATTATTTCTTAGCTATAACATCAAAAGCATGATACAAAATTTAAAAAATTGACAAATTCATTTAAAAATTTAAACTTTTTTTTAAAAGAATTTTTAAAAATTTTTTTCTTGTTTCAGAACTTTTGTTTGTTTATTTTTATGGCCGGCTCAGCCTGCCCTCAGGGCAGGGCTGGCCCAGCATGTGGTGCCGGGGATTGAACCGCGGTCCTTGCAGCTGCCCAAGCTTTCCTAAGCAGGCGCTTTAGACCACTGAGCCATCCTTCCAGGCCCTTAAACTTTTTTTAAAGCTTTTTAAAAACACTTTTGTAACATTTTGAATCTTGACCTTGCAGACTTTCATACAGCACTCAGCTATAGATCTAAGTATGGGACAGAAATATAGTTGTTTTGGTTTTTCATGTTTATGAAAACAACTCACATACATTTTAATTGTTATATGTCCCATGACATAATGGAATAGTATAAAAAGAAGAACAAATCTGTATCCTAGTTTTAAAATCATATTTAGGTTAGTTACTTTTACTTCACTATTGTAGCAAATACTCTTTATGAGTTGGTATTTCTTAACTGTGAGCTTATTAAAACTAACAACTTCATTTTTCTTCTCACATGGTATAGATTATTAATAGAATGAAATAAATCCCTTACAGAGTCTATGGTAGGTGCCCTAAGGAGTTCAGATTTTGGCTGGTCTCCAGATCAAGTATCCTGTTGAGTTCTTAATGTTAAAATGCATTAACCTCTTTGTTGGGCTCCATTCCAGGGTCAGAATTTATTAGAAGCAGAAGAGAAATTGAAATTATAGATCTTCTTGTGTTTTAAATTATGCAAGGGTTTAGACTTGGGATTTGTTATTATACACAAAGAAAGTGTGCCAACTATTGATAAGCCTTTGCTACGTTTGAAACACATTTGTTTCATGAAGTCTCAAATCTCTTCCTATAGAGCCTGAAAAAAAGGCTTGGGTGCTGATCCATCCTTGAGGGTCAGCTGATATGCTAGTCCTCCTCACTTTACTGCAGCAAAATATCTGACATAATCAGTTTAAAAGGAGAAGAGGTTTTGTACAGCTCAGTTTTGGAAAATTCGGTCCCTGATCCGTCGGCCTTGAAGTGAACTGAAGTTAAAGGTCTATCATCTGGGAATAGTTATTTATGTTTTTCCCTATTAAAAGGGTCATATGTATGTCTTAAGGAGACAGATGATTCCTAATAGAAGACACATCCACATTAAGAGAGAGTAAGAGGGACCACTGATGAAAGGAGGGAACAATTTGCCTGAGGCCTTGAGCTAAGGATGAGAACTGGTAGCGAGGAATTAAATATAGCTGTGAGTTTACTGGCCAGCAAGAAGGAAAATAGGATAGATTAATTTAATAAAGCAAAAACTATCCACTTATTAGCATAGACAATCTGCTTCACTAGTACTTCATTCAAGGAGGAACTCAAGAAATAATATAAAGAACATTTTCCAAGATGACCTTATAAAAGACCAAATGTAATTTTTAACATTGTTCTCTTATTAAACTAAGTCATAGTGTTAAATCCTATCTGAGGGAAGACATTTCTATGAAGACATTGGTGCTTTACTTATAGAAAGGCCAACCTGTTGAAGGAAATGAGCCTGTTCAGCTCCAGAGACAGTGTCCCTTAGACTACAGGAAATGGAGGAAAAGCATTCTTAGATTCTGCTTGAATGGATGCTTAAAAGAAGCAACTCATAAGAGCCACCCCAGTCGAAGAATTAATGTCAATAGGTCCATCCCATAGGTTGTCTATTATTTGGGGGTTTCTTGTCGTTTTATGGCAAAAAGAGAATAACCATGAAATGATTAAATGCCAGATATAGAGGCCAAGAACAGGCATTTCTCTCAACCCTTTGTCGGTCAGATGGACAAGAGAATGGCCAATGTGGAACCTTGGAGGGAAGCCCAACTCAACAAAATAGGTATGCACCAGCCAGTTCTGGATTTCCATCCAATTTCTCAGCCCTTAGCAAGATGAAAGAGGCCTGGCTACGGAGAACAAGATCAGATACATTATAGACCCATACTGATTTCAGCTTATGGTGTCTTTAAACATGGTGATGACGAGGGTTCTGAAACCTCATCCAGGTCCAACAGGAAAAAGTATCATCACTGAGGAGTGATTTCTACCCTAGACATAGGGCTATAGTAATTAATGTATTGCTTATTTAAATTAATATTCTTATAACTAATAAGCACTTATTAATAGACATGAATAGAATTAAGATAATTAGGAACATTTGCCTTCTGTGATGTTAGCATGTTAGTAACTACTGCATATGGATTTTCTGTCTAATGCTGAATCAACCACTCAGGGAAGCCAACAACTACCAAAAAGGAACATCAGGAGAGAGAGAACTATAGATAACCCTAGCACCCCTCTTATGCGCTTGAGACAGAAAGAAATTATATGGCCTGAGGTTATGACCTAAAATTATATGGCCTCAGATTAATTTGCTCACTGGCTGTAGTTTAATAAGCTACCTGTTGCTCCTATATCTATATCTACATCTACATCTATACCTATAGCTATATCTATATGTCTGGGAAATAACTGAAATGTGGATTATCTTAGAGAATATTTAACAGGAGGATTTTACAATACAAGTAATGTAAGTGTCCAGGAAGAATAGGTCAATACATGAAGCCAAACAAGTACATGCCAGTGAGACGTGGTGGGGACTGTAACAACCGGGAAAGTGAAGATCTACCCTACAACCACCCAAAGTCACACTTTTCATGATAGGCTCTGTGTGCATGTGTGATGCACACACACATGTATGGTGTGTGAGAGGAGATCCTGCACACATCTCTGTGCCCAGTCAAACCTGTTGGCAGCCAATTTGTAAAAAAAATCTCTGAATAGAGGAATCAAAGGCTGAGGAATACTTTGGTTCAATATTTTGCCAAAGATTTTGAGTTGCTGGTGGGTGATGCACATGAAAATACTTGCTGGGGGTCGAAGAGGAGCTGCCTGACTTGGCTAGCAAAAGGAGAAGAAATGATGTGTAGCTATGAGCAGGAAGGGGGCTGGACTAGCGTCTTCTCTGGTGAGGTGAGACCAGCTAAGGGAGACAACAGGAAGTTCCAAGACATCCTGAAGAAGAATCATGAGTGTTTCGAAGATAAAGTACCTTTACTTGTTCATTAGCTTGGCCAGATGTCCAGAGGTAATCTAGAGGATTCTAACCATCTAAAGCAGTGGTTCTCAACCTTTCTAATGCCATGACCCCGCAAGACAGTTCTTCATGTTGCGGTGACACCAAACCAAAAAATGATTTTGGTGGCTACTTCAAAACTGTAATTCCAAATAAATAACATTTTCCGATGGCTTTAGGCAGCCCCTGTGTGTTGGTTGTTTGACTCCTGCTGGGGTCACGACGTGTAGGTTGAGAAACACTGACCTAATGCAAGAATCAGGTGACAATGACACCGAAAGATTTCGAATTCTTGATTTTATTTTAATATTCCTACTGAACATGGATGATTTTTTTCCAAGCCTGGTCTTCTAGGGCCCACAGGATGTGCTGGCTGTAGGAAAACTCTGAAGATAATGAAATGAATTGTCATGGTTGAATGGGGCTATTCGAAGCTTATCTATCTGGCCAAAAAACCTCTGCCAAGCACAACTACTTGAATTTAGCACAATCGAAATTGAGTTGTTGGGGCCTGGCAGGATGGCTCAGCGGTCTAAAGCACCTGCTTAGGAAAGCTTAGGCAGCTGCGGGACTGCGGTTCGATCCCTGGCACCACATGCTGTGCCAGCTCTGCTGTCAGGACAGGCTGAGCCAGCCATAAAAATAAATAAACAAACAAACAAAAGTTATGAAACAAGAAAAAAAATTCTAAAGAAAAAAAAAGAAATTGAGTTGTTTTTCTGAGAGGAATAGATCACCTGGTTCACGGTCATCCAGTTAATGTCAGTAATACTATGACATCAGTGCCTTAAGCATTTGTCTCCAGTCTGACAAATGGAATTCTGAGTGTTTAGGAGCTGAACTACAGGAGTAGGTGTTGGGTACGAAATAAGAAGCCAAGACCCAGCCTTGCTCTGGGTCACCCAAGGCTAGAATTTGCTCAGTTACAGCCTCTTTCCTACGCAGAGTCTTTTAACTTAGCACGGTGGCCTTTGGAAAAGTGACACCCTTCTCATTTTCCTATGTGAACCAGGAAGGCAAAATGTTAGCTGTGAAGGAAAGATACCAATTAAATGTGTAGAATCCGCCAGACAGTGTCACGAAGCCAAATGTGTTTCTGAACTTGGCGTTATTTTAAAGGGTAAAGTGTAGAATTGTGTTGGATAAAAGTTTGTTTAATTCTCAATTAGGAATTGTGTTTATGCAGTATAAGTGGCATGAGGGCTTTTATGAGCTGGACTATTGATTGAAATGGTGCCCTCATTTGGCCTTGATTGAGTGATCTTTTGATGCCTCCCTATTAGCATGGTAATGGTGAGGGGTACAGCCCCCCTCAAAGGCACCTGCTATTCCTAGGATGGATGTCTCTGACCTGGACATGTCTCCTAAGAGATAGGGGAGGAGGGGTGTCTGAGGCTCTTCAATGGCCTCATTAACATATTGTAGCTCAACTCCCAAGGGTGATAAATTTAAAGAACAGAGAACACAATTAGGAAGATTTTTTAAAAAGGTTACAAACAGTGGGCGGGTTCTGAGACTGTCTGGATCTACATGCCAAGGGCATCTAAGTCAGTCCTGAGAACAGCTGGAGCCCAAAGGCCAGCTCCTCTCTGTGCACCAAATTTACATAAGCTTTGAAGATATTTTTAGCTTCCTGCATTCCTCTTAATATTCTCCTGCTTCTCTGCTTCACAAAGAAGGAAGGCTGTATGCTTAGGGTTCTGAGCTTCTGGTTTTCAGAAGTCCTGATGTTGTTTCTTTTTCAGATCTTTTGGGATAAGTAGAAATAAAAATTGATAAAGCAACCACAAATCTGCTGTTCTTAAAGCCTTTCAGTTATGCGCACCAGGGACAGTGGGTCTGTTTCTTTCTGGGGTGTCTCTTCATTTGGAATTATTTTATTTTAAAGTGAGATTGGCACAAGATAGTTAAGATAGCTATACTACTAATTTCTATTAATTCATTGAAAAAAAAGTTTGTGCTTATATTGTTTGATCAATGTTTTATGCCTATATCTTGTAATCTGGGCAACTACTTTAAAGATCACAATAAGCAGTATACTAACCATTGTTACTCTCCTTCAACCTTGGTTTGAAATTGGTATCATTATTTTGAGTGGTTTTTTCCTCTTTAAAATAAAATAAACTGAGATTAGCTGCAATGGCATATATTCAAGAGCTTGGTTTAGAATCACCATATAGAAACTGAGCTTAACACATAAATTCTTTTCTTTCCTCTTCCCCTTCCCATATAAAACAGTTTGCTTGGGACTCAGAGTTTTCTTGAGACTCAGAAACAAGGTTATGGTAAGGACCATAGGGGAAAGTAAACATCCATTAATTCCTTATTCATTATTCGTTTATTTATCCAACAATCCCTTATTGTGTAACAGCATGCCAAACATTAAATTGAAATATAAAATGATGGGGGCCCAGTAGGATGGCTCAGTGGTCTAAAGTGCCTGCTTAGGAAAGTTTAGGCGGCTGCAGGGACCGCGGTTCGATCCCCAGTACCACATGGTGTGCCAGCCCTGCCCTCAGGGAAGGCTGAGCGGGCCATACAAATAAATAAATAAACAAACAAAAGTTCTGAAACAAAAAGATAAAATAAAAAAGTAATATAAAATGATAAAATAATAGGATCCTCTGTGTGTGTGTGTGTGTGTGTGTGTGTGTGTGTGTGTGTATGTGTGTGTGTGTGTGTTGGGAAGTACAGGGCCATATGCACACTTACTTTATGGTAACAGTGCCTGTTCTCTCCTATCTGAAGGCTTAGTCCTAAGCCGGCCTATGACTAGCTCTGTGACCTCGGGCAAGGCACCATATCCCATGAGCAGGATGACATAGGCTGGCAGCAGGGGAGGGTGGTTCTGCATACACATGTTCACATTGTTCATGCTCTCGAGTTGCTTACAGCTCTAGCGTTTGAGAATTTGAGGATATAAACCCACTTGCCATGGGCTCTGGACACAGCCCAGTGGGGTCAACCAGCCATAGGCAATAGTTACACGTGTGAAAGAATTCAACAGCATCAACTTTTAAAATAAGAGGGATTATATTTCTGTGACAGTAAGTCATAGGCTCTTTGAGGGGGCATTTGAAAAAGTGTGGTTATAAAGGAAAGCGGAGCCACTGATGCATTCCAGAGCTCCATCTAACACAGGATCTTTGCGGAACTAAGTAATCTGGTTTTCTTATCTCTGTAGCACCTTAGGTGTGAACCTTCACACTGGTGATCTCTCTTCCTATGCCAATTTTGTCATTAGATATATTGGATGCACAAATTTCTCTGGACGCAAATCCTTTTATGAGGAAGACAGATATCCTGCTTGTGCTAAGCTCTCTCCAAGGTCATCCCTCTATCTTCTCTTGCTCTAATTTAGGGAGGTGAGACTCTTAGGGGCCTTCGGGCAGGAGTCTTTCTAGAAGCCTCTGTCATAGCGAGTACCACCGTCATGATTTCCTCTGACAACAGAAGAGCTAGGAAGTTCAGACCCTGGGGATGGAGATTCTTTTGGAAGACCTGGCTCTACAGCCTTGTTAAAACCAATGTGGCTCAGGAAAAGCCACTCAAGGGACTGGCCAAGAGGTCCAGTGGGAGCTGAATCTATGTGTCGTCTACTTGCCAGACTCTGGGTCCACACTAATTGTGCTAGTCTGGAGAGAGCCTTTCAAATTTGTGCAAGAGCAACTTCAGGGATTGCCCCACTTTGACCCCCAAATGAAGACTAGAAACCAAGTTTCAGCAAGGTCCATTGGCTTCTCTCATTCCCTGCATCATGCTCCATGCTTGCTTGACCTCCAAACTGGACTAGAGATGGGAAAAATGGGAGTGGCCCCTGAGCCAAGGGGATGGTCAGGTGGCAGAGGGAAAGCTCCCTTTTTCACCCCTGGCAGAACTGCATGATCCTTGATCCAGGAGAGGGTGGCACTAAACAGACATACAGAGACACAAAGACAGAGGTGCAGATGCACATCAACAACTCAGGATACGCCCAGGCACTGCAGGGGATGCTGGCTGCATCACACAAATGGTCCACAAGTCAAGGAGGACAGACTTCTGCAGCTGCTAGTAATCCTGCCAAGGAGCAGCCATCTGTCATCAGACCTTCGCAGATGACCTCTGCTGAAGGAAAGATGGCATATTTCTCTTCTGGGAAGCTGGCATCCATGGACTGAGGGGGGCAGAAGGAAGTAATATAACATGACCTGGCACATCCAGTCCCAGAGCTCTAAACGGAGTTGGCTGAGGCCTTACTCGGGACTACATTGTAGTGCAAGTTGCTTCTCTGCTCTCTCTCTCTCCCTCTCTCTCTCTCTCTCTCTCTCTCTCTCTCTCTCTCTCTCTCTCTCTCTCTGTCTCTGTGTCTCTCTGTCTCTCTGTCTCTCTCTCTGTCACACACACACACAAACACACACACACTTGAAGGAAACCAAAGAGACAAAAGGGAGAGGACAGTTTGCCCTGTGATCACAGCTATATGGCAAAACCACGCTTCACAAATGAATGTGCTAGGTTCTTTCACATGCTGACCTTTAATAAACAAAAATGAGCATTTGCATTTTATTTTTATTATTATAATAGGAAAATAAAGAAATCATAGAACTATTAATGAAAGAATTCTTTTAAGAAACGTGTGTGTAGTCCTCATTCCCTTGGAATTTGTGGTCTTGGTCTAGGCTTTCACTGTCTTTTGTAAAACTTGTAGTATCTGCCACTTCCCTGGGGAGGCAGACTGCTTCCAGCCTTGGCTGCTTCACAGCTGATCTGCCACAGGTCCCCTGTGTCGCCAGCACTGGTGACCTCCTGCAGGACGGCTGAGCTGAGCTTTCCAATTTGTCATCAACAAAGATACTCAGAGCTCTTCCCTGACGCCTTCTAAAGTAGATCTTCTAGTGTGAAAGATCTGGCCTATGAAATATGGATATATATCCATTTGAATCTATTCCATAGATATATTATTTCCACTTGAAGTGGATTAGTCCCACCCTCCAATAGATAGGCTTTTTCAAACTAATAAGGGTGAGCTGCCATGTCAGGACGTATCTATAGATTCAGCATTCTGAGGGTTCGGGCAGGAATGTCACAGGTTAGAGGGACATGGAATATTACTGACTTAATTGTTGTACTGTTGTCTTTGAGGGCCCATTTGAGACCACCAGGAGCACAGAGCCTGCACTGACATCGGCCTGGCTCCTGGGCAAGTCCTCCTCTATTGCGCAGGCATGGTCGGTCTCTCAGGGAGCTTGCCAGGCTTTGTGCTTTTGCTTGGTTGGAAAGCCCTTTTATGTCCGGCTGGAATTCCCACCATGGAACTTCAGCCTGTTTTTCCTGCTGTGATCTCACTAGAGCTCAGCAATCTCCTAGCACTTCCTCATTGTATCATGATAAACGAGAGGACCAGAACCACAGAGCCCCTCAGATATGAATCTGAGCCCTGTCCTACGACTGATGAACAGATGCACCGTCACTAGGTCTCTGTTTCCTTTTGTTTAAGATAGGATAATAATAGCAACCTACCTGAGATGCGGGAGGGATCAGAGTAACACAAAGATTGAAAGACATAACACTTGAGTCATAAGCCTTCGTGTCTGGCCTTGTTTTCCAAATTTGCGCTTCTTTTATCCTTGTTGAGCCTCTCTTCACCCCTCCCCACTTGCCCTCTGCACTGTGTCCCCAAGCTATGACACAGTGCTGGGCATAAGTATGAGCACAGAGACTAGGTACTGGATGGCAGCATAGCAGAGGAAACCAAGTGACTGATGGGTGCTGCAGAGGAGACCCCTGCCCAGATGGGAGGTTGGAGTAAGTCCCCCTTCCAAACCATAGCCTGCGAGCCAGCGACTACGAGAATTGATGGACACTGTCTGCAGAATGCGAGTAGGACATCTGCAGAACCAGCAGCCCCCTCTCTCAGTCTCTCTCTCTTCCTTCTCCGTGTCTCTGATCCTCAGTCCCCGTGAACTGCGAGTCCCACATCTTGTCCAGGTGGCCCCAGCGTCTCTTGGCTCCATCTCAGTTTCCCTGCTTAGGACTGCCTGGCTCTGTTCCTCTCGTGCGGCCCCTGGGAGTGCCTATGCCTGCAATGTCCCCTTGTCCTTCTTCCTGCCTCCGCAAGGCAACAACTTCGCTAGAAAGGGAAGCTCATCCCTCTCCTGCCCAAACCCTCTTTTGCCCTAGCAAGCCTGCTCATGACCACATTCTTTTTCTACATCCTTCATGGGGAGAGTATCCAAGTTCTGTGTGCCGTGGCACCTAGCACAGCCTCTGGCATACGGTAAAATCCTAGCAAACATGGGGCCAATGTATCAATACACCATTTCATAAGTACTTTTCCTCACTGCCTTCTGAAATTCCTCACTGTGGGACAAAGCCACATCAGCAAGAGGGTATAGGAAAAGTACCCTGCTAGCCTGCATGTCTTTTCAGCTATAGGAAACTAATTATTTTTAAGAGCATCTTGTTTCTTTAACTCCTTTTCTCTCTGGTTTCCAGATAATGACTTCACAGTTCAAGTCTGCTGCTAGTCTATTTTCTTGGGCTGGCCCTGTGGCTCGCAGGTAATAATCCATTGTAATTCTCTCATTCTCTCTTCCCCTCTGCTCTCCTCTCTCTCTCTCTCTCTCTCTCTCTCTCTCTCTCTGTCTGGATCAGTTTCCAAATGCTCAGCCTCTGGTTTTCAAGGCACGATTTTGTCATTGTTGTCACTCCAGTTTCTGCCTGGTGGCTGGAGGTCAATTCCAATATTGTCTGCGCTCGAGCTGCAGTTTCCAGCAGGGGGTGCATCGCGGAGTTGCTGTGTAACCTCTATCTTCCCTACATTTTCCTCAGAAGGCCACCGAAGCCTTCCCCCAGAGCCACAGAACTTCTGAGCTCACAGAAAGCACAGGCTCTCGCAGGGCACTCCCAGAGGCCTCAGATGTACCTTGGCCTGACTCCCAGGAGACAGAACCTCTAGAGCTCACCTCATCCATCGCAGGACCCAAGCACCCTCAGCTTCCTAAGCATGGTTTTTGCTCCCTTCATGTTCTTCTAATTGGAGTTTTACTTGTAGTTAATCCAAATCCTTCATGATACAATTACTTTTATGTTTAGTTTCTTATCGAATCATTAGGGCAAGGCCTACCCTAAATAAATGTGCACCAGGAGCTAGGCCTCACCAGCCAACCTTGTCCCTCTGTCTGAGCCCTTTACCTGCACGTTACCTCCTCCTCTACTCCAACTGTCTCTGTATTACTCAGGCACCATTAGTTTTGGAAGAATTAGTTCACTCCATATATTATTAACACTACTTACCAATCACCTTCAAGACTTATTACCTCTGCAATGGGAGCAGAAGGCTAATGTATATGGAAACTCAAAAGCTTCCCTTCAGACGGGTGGGACGTTAGACACAGGCTTGGCCCAGGATAATTCGGACCAATGTGAGCATCTATGGACTCTTTGTAGCGCACCAAATCAAGCACTTGCAATGATAGAATTAGAAAGGGAGGGTGGTGCTATCTTGTCCCTCACCTTTTTTTCACAAACAAGAAACTAAGGCCATCCATCAGGTCAGTGGAAGAGTGACATGAATACCATCATTTGTTTCTTACACCAGTGATCATTTCTCTGTAAAATTGTTGACCTTTCTTGAGCACTTACTATGTACAAAGTCTCACCACAAGCTTCTTAGAATATTAACTTATTTAATCTTCACAATGCTATGAGGTTAAAGAAGAAGTGCTTGAAGCCCAGGTAGATTAAACATCTTCCAAGAATATACCCTAGAATGGAGCAGAGCTACTCACTTTCTAACTGCACCATATCCAGCAACTTCCTCAGCTGTGTTTCCCAGACTCCTTTGAAACTTCACCACGGCAGCAATTCTCTGTCACTTTCTATTTTTTACTAGGCATCTATACTTTCATACTACTAAAAATGCATCCCCAATTGCCCCCCTGCTTCAAACTCCCTGCCTCAAAGCCCACCAAGACCGCACAGAAAGCCCTCGTTCCAAGCTAGAGTTGCCACTGTTCCCTGACAAACCCGTCTACCCGCACCCCTCTCAGGCAGTTGGTTGTCACTAGAGCTGTTATTACATCCAGAAATAGGATGCTGAGCTCCTCTTCCTCTGCTCCAGACTTCTCACTCAGGAAGTCCCCACACGGCTGTGATATCACAGCGTCCTCCCTTTCCTCATGATGTCATCCACAGAGCCCAGCACCCTCCCCTCCCCACAGCCTCACCTGCCCCAGACAGGCGACACAGACTACCTCACATGCATGCAAAAAATCCAAGCATGAGATCTAAGAGAAACAAACACTCTCTGCCTGATTTACAAGGGCAGGAACTGTCCTTTCCCGTTGCTCCTCCCCGGAGGACAACCCATTCTGGCACCATGGTAGCACACTGTCTTCCCTAGGAGTGGGGTGGGGCTTCACCTATTTCTTCCTTCTCACCCTGTACCCAACTGAATGTCTTGCTGGAACCAGAACCAAGACCCTTTCCCTCTGACAACTCCCATGTCCAGGTGGCACCTCTGTTCAGCTGTGCGTTGGTCCATGAGTGTACATGTGTGTGCATGTGTGTCTAGGCACTTGTGCAAGGAGGACTTGTGAGGATCATGGATTTGCTCCTTCAGTGGGAATTTGGCTTAAAATAGATTAAGTTCCAGGCATGGTGTGGATGTTGGCACCAGGACCAGGTGAGCCATTGCTTTTTTCTCCACATTTAGAACAGTGAGGCTCTGGGTGAGGTCCAGGCACCAAGACTGGAGAATGAATGGTGGTGGCCCAGGGCTGGATTCTGTATACAGCATGCATACTAACTGGATTATGCTTTTCAGAAGTGGCGTCCAGAGAGCCAGACAGAACTTGTGCAGCATTCTCTTGTTTCCACAAAGGCCTGTGAGGCCGATCAATTGGCATTTTGTTCTGGGCACTCTGCTAGCTGCTAAGCACACACATACGTGGAAGGGAAGAAGCTTAGGTTACAACTCAGATGTGGGATAAATGAGCTCCATTATCTACAAGTAAGTTGGTCATTCCCTGCTGCTCCTCGAAACAGAAGGATGAGAAAGCTAGTTAACTATCCAACCTGGTTTCGAGCTGGATCTCATCCCATAAGGCACTAGTCCTTTCAGGGAATGCCACTCTCCCAAAGAAAAGCTGTTCCACCTGACATTGTTCCTTCTCTTATTTCTCTTCCAAAGACAAACAAAGAAGTAGGGGGCTCTATGGAAACTCTTGGTGGAAGAGGAAGTTTCAGCGTTCTCTCCTCCCCTCTTCAGGTCTTGGGACCACAGCCTTGCTCTCATTGCTGGTCTTGCTTCTGCTGGCAATTAAAGCCACTCTGTGCCTTGCATAATTCATGAGCCACATAGGCCCTTTCCTTGGATTTGATCTTAGCCCAGAGGGTGAACCCATGAAAGCTCTCAATGACGCAGACAGCCCGCTGCCTCATGCCTGCCATGTTTGCCTCCACTGTTATACCCATGGCTTCCTACCTTTCCTGGTAGACCTGGCCTTACTTTGGCTCTCTTGGTGCTGGGCAACCCCTGGAATCAATCTGGGACTCCAAGCTGGCCTGACCTGGGTGACAATATCCATATCCTTCTGCCATGCCCATGGAGACTTGCTGTGAAAGACTTCATGGTGGCTGCTGGCTGCTTCTAAGTCCAAGACTGGCCACACAGGAACCCAGGTTGTCTCATGAGTGCCCAACCTCACCAGGGACTTCCCTCTTCCTGCAGGTTCTGCAGTTTTCTCCAGCCTGCCAGGTTGCTCGCGTGTATATCTTGCGTGGCGTCAGTAGACCCTGAAGAGTTTGGGTGGCGCCTCGCTCATCTTCTCATCTGCGGAAGCTCTTTCAGCACTGGGCACAAAGCAAGGGCTCCATAAATATTTATCAAATAAGTGAATGAATAAATAAAGAATGTTAGCTGGGCTCCCACATTATAAGGACTACATAACTTCTGTTGGACAGAAGTATTATCTCAGAGGGAGAGAACAGGTGCTTCCACATTGATTGAAAGGAACTGTCCGTGAAAGTAGCCAAGTTTTATTGATCACTGAGTGGGATCCAGGCATCTGCCAATCATGACTCAAAGCTGTGGTTCCCGTAAGTTCCGCCACACCTTTCTGACTCAAGGGCTGAATGTGTGCTGGTATCACCTTTGTGTAGATGAGGAACAGCCAAGTCCAATGTCCCACAGCTGGAAGTCGGCAAACCCGGACTTGGAATCCCTATGGAAAGGGCCCGTTTCTCTCCATGGCCGAAGAGCTTCACAGAGGCCTCCGTAAGATTTAGACCTGCGGCAATTCTGCAAAACCCCAAGAAGAATGACTTCCTGATCTAATGGAGCTGGTGAATCAGCAGAGTCCAAGTCCCAATTTAGAAAGTAAAGGCATATATAAATACAAGGGAGAAATTCTATAAAAAGCAATCCCTGAAGGAAGGTCAAGTAATTAGTGTTGTCTGGCAGCTGCTGTCCCATTGGGCCAGGCTTGGGTGTCACTATGTCCTTTTAAATGTGGACAAACAAAGAACTCAGAAGAATAGATCTTTGAACATGGCTGACCCGAGATGCAAAAGCATCTTCCTCCTCTGGGGCTGGCAATGTAATTTCATACTAAATTTACTGTAGTTTATGTAATTCTTTTCATTCACACCAGAAGGAGTTTCTTTGCTGCTTCCCTTTTCAGAAACTTGGAGACCATATATCTTTGCAAAGTGGATTTTTAAAAATAAAGCAGAAAAGAAAAGATTAAATCAGAGATATACCCAAGTTTCCTGCTGTCTGTCTGGACCGGCTTCCAGGGCTCCTTCCTCTCCAAAGCTGATGTGAAAAATGTTAGTGCCGTGGCGCTGGCTTAATGCAGCTCCCGCCTGCCAGCAACGCCACTGTCGTGGAGGTACCCTACAACTCTCTCCCTTAGGGCAGTGAGAGGGCAAGATGTGGAGGGAGGAAGAGAAGGACATGCAGAGGATTTGTCCCATTAGTGGTTTTTAGGAGAATGCCCTCAAATGGGACAGAGTGCGAGGGCTTGTCTCCAGGAGTCTCTCCACTTCCACCACCTAAAACTCTTCTGTTTCTATTTCAAACACCTCTTCCTAGCAGTGTCCAAGGCACCCATCCTATCTCAAATTCCTCTGGTGTATCCAATGTCATACTCCTTTATGTTTTACTCCTGGAGTTGGGGATGGGACAGAGGTGGGGTAGGTCATCTCAAGGTCATAATCAGAGTCCTGGTGAGGAGGACTCTGGACATTTCATTGGTTCTTTAAGAATTTTCACTGTTTGAGGCCCCAAACATGGAATACTAATCTTGAACTGAACTTAAAATAAAATCTTCTCTCAAATCCCACAAATTCCTGTGGAATCCTCCTCCTGCCTTTCTCAAATCTCCCTTGTTGCACCTCCTGCTACATTGGTACAAGGACTTCTGTCTCTCTCTTTACTGTAGATTGTCCCTGCCTTTGTGATCTTCGTCCTCTTTCCCTGGAAGGCTTTCTTCATTGGGTCGGCCTCCGCACAAGCTTTGGGCCAAAACCTAACTGTCTTCTTGTCTGAGAGAATTTCTCAGTCACTCTTCCTAAAGCAGATAAATACTCAGCCCTCCCATCGTCTATCTTTCTGCTTAAAATATTTCCTTCAAGGTGCAGTGTTCCCATTCTGGAAAATTTTTTTTTTAGGTGACCTATCTACTGTTGGATTCCCCTATTGAATAGAAGTTGCTCAAGACAAGTTCCTCTTGTCCCTGGTAAACCTCCACTGCTGAGCACAGAAACCAGACTCAGTAGACAGGTGTCAAAATGAATAAGCTAAGTCCAGTCATCTGTTGCCCACAGGCTGCCTTCCCCATGGGCTGTGAGCTCCTTAAAGGCTGCAGGGCTGGCTCTTCTTTCTGCTTTCTTTTTTCTCAGCACACAGAGGCCTTGGAGCGAGAAGGCCTCCTGCTTACGAATGGGTGAGCTGCTCCTGCTCACTCTGAGCTGGAGCTTTTCTGCTCATAAATCCTGCACCAAAGTCCATCTGACCAGTGGACACCGAGAAGAAGGAGCAGGCCATGTGAGTGTCCAACTGTCATGTGATATCACCTCCAGAATAAGTCTGAAAAATAGTATTCACCAGAAGCAGCCACAATCGGTTGGACATTTATCATCACTGCTGTGTAAGCTGTTCACCCCGCTCTTGTCTCTGCCTGCTTCTGAGGGCTGCAGGGTTAGATTTTTGTGAGATTGTTTTTGTTGCTCAGTGCTGGAAAAGGCCACAGGGAGCTTCTGGTATCTAGGTCACTGTGCAGAAGAGCCCCTGCCCTGTCTCTCAGCTCTTTCAGTGGCAGGGAACAACCTCCACAGATCAGGGCCTTCAACATTGAACCACTGAGGGGTAAAAACGAAGATTTCTTCAGGAATTCTCCCAAATAGCCTTTTTGTTATTTTTCTTGCTCATCCTAACTCTCCCCCTTGGGACCACCTTCTACAGGGTAGCCTTGGAGACATAAGAGATGAGCATCTCATCCTTCTATCACCCAGCCCCGATTCTCTACTCCAGGACATTTTCCATTTCTGGATTAAGGCCTCACAGTGATTATTTCCACAGACCCCAGGCTCAGCCTGTGTTCCCACCTCTGATGGAGCCTCTGTCCACTCTAGCTGGCCTGGCCTTGCTCAAGTGTATTTCAGAGAAAGCAGGAACTGTGTCTCTCAAGCCCTTTGCTGTGTTTAATGCACCTCCCGCTACCCCTAGGGTTGCAGAAGAAAAGAGGAATTATTCTTCTTTCACCACAAAGAAACCTTCAGTGGTGAGACAGAGGAATATCATAGTGCTTTCATACACCATGGTACCCAACTTACAGCTCTGCCACCTTCATCAAGATGACAAGTAGAAACCTTACTGAAACTACCATTAGGACAGGATTTACAGTACTTTTTCTAATACTTTCCTCTTGAGTTCCTCACCAGCAAGACTTGATCATTAGGTGTCCCTAGTCTCAAGAGTACAGTTTTGCTCTCCAAACAGCTTTTAACTGGGGGAGGAATCACCCTCCAAGTTTCCCCTTCAAGGAATTGTTACAGGATAGGGCCAGGCCCTCCAGGACAATATCAAAGCAACTTGACTATGCAGCTTTGCAAGGGACAGACACCTGGGGGCCAGACATTGAAGAAGAAGAGTAAAGAAATGCAGCCATCCACTCAAAGTTAAGTATCACGGATTGATATTCTAAATGAGTATCATCACCTTAAAAGAGCCAAAAAGGAGCCAGAAACTCAACCCCCAACAGAAAGAACCCTTATTCCATATTCATGCCCATTTGCTACGTGACTTGCTTCCCAATTTGCTCCCAATTTAATCAATTTTACCTGAACAGTGATGCTTGTAATCTCATTGGTCAACCATAACTTTGTCCCACCTCATGACCACCTAAGCAATTTCCCTTAGTTTCACCTTAGGTCCACCTTATTACATGGTTTTGCCCTATAAGACCCCTAAAAAAGACAATTTCGGGGGCAACCCACTTGGGTTCCCCTTCTGTTCCCCTCTTGGACAGAAGCTTTCTTTCCCAGTATAGTTTCTATTCTAAACCTCTGTCTCATTCCTAAACTTCATTCTTCAGTTTTAGAGAACATGGCCTCATCCAGGTGTTTTTTCAGGTTATCACGTTTTCTTCCTGCATCAGAATGACCCCCTGGGGGATGACCTTGTGGAGGAAACCATCCACCTTCCCTGATCACTCGCACTTACTCTGGCTCAAGCCCTTTCTCTTGCCTGCCGGTATCCCTCCAGCCACTCTAGCCCAGTAATGCCAGCATGATGACTGGCCTCATGGTATGAGATGGCCTTGCCATGGTGTATTAGGCCAGCAATATGAGGACCCTCAGGCCTTGACCTAACCCATCCACTGTCTCCAGATTTTTCTGTATGACTCAAGTGAAGCACAATGTCACCATGAGTTGCAGTATTGTCGTCATATCCCCAGACAAGGCTCCACACAGCTAGAGCAGCACAGTAGAAAAATCTTCTGGGGCCAGAGTCAGTTTGATCCTTAGAACCACGGCTGTCCCCCTAGCCTTCCCAGTTCCTTGTATTTTCAGTGGCTACATTTAAGGCTCAGATCCCAGTCTTCTGAGTGAAAGGCAACAGATTCCACACCACTTTCCACTTCAGAAGAGAACAAGAGATAGAGCCAGAGAGGCTGTTGGCTTTGACATGCCAATTAGAACTGGTCCTGGTTTCTCTTTCCAGGATGAGGTAGAGGCTTGGGGATATAAATCAGTCAAATGCAAAAAGGGGAATGAGGAGAGACAGTAAAGGAGAGAGAGGCATGGCTAGGAGTGGGCCCTGGGCAAGAGAAACTAAAAGGATGCGATCAGGTCATATGCCTGTACATGTTCATTATTTTGAAAGTTTTACCCCTTGAAAGTGTGACTCAGTCAGGAGGCCCTGAATCTGATCAGTCCAAATTGGACGTGGGAGGGAGGCACAGGTGCAGCTGAGTGCAGAGGATCACACGCAGACTCTATGTTCCCTTGGGAGAGGGTCATTTCTAATGAACCCTGGGCTTCATATTTGGTCACTTCCCCTCTCTTAACCTAAACTGGCACAATGAGCATCTATTTATGCGACCCAAGCTTGCTTTGGATTTTTTAGCAACTGCATCTCACTGTTGAATTGTACTGAGTGTCTGTACGTTCAACCAGAGGCCTGACTAGTTTTCCTGTGAGTTGTCTTCGAGTCAACCCACACTCCTAACTAAAATCATATCAAGGATCCTTTGCACCCAGTTTTACAGTTGACTTTTTTGTTTTCCCACGGGTCATTTGTTGATTTTAGCCCATCCTTGAAAACGGTGGAAATTATTTTGAATTGCAATTTTGCTATGCCACAAATGAACTATTTCTCCCTTTTCTACTTTGCTAAGATTTCCACTGCAGCATCTCAAGAGTCACTGCTCAAACTAAAAATGTCCTACTTAGCATTCATCCAGCTGCCTCCCTCACTGCTTCCAAAACAGAGCTCAAAGCCGAACTCTCCCAGGAAGGCTTCCAAGATTAAACGGGAGCAGAAACGGGGCACCTTCCTTCTCTGACAGGAGGAAACTCCACAGGGCTCCATTTCCTCAGTAGCCTGGGGCCAGCCATGGATCTCAGAGAGCTAGCTCTGTTCTTAGAGATGGAGAACACAGAACTGGGGCTGCAGAATGTCCAGTGCTGCTCCTGGGCACAGGAGCCTTATGCCCTCAGGTGCCAGCTGCCCCCGTGCATGGTCATTTTGCTTCCCTGTTAACCCTTCCCAGTTGTTACGCTTTGTGTCTAGGTGTCCCCCAAAAGCCTAATGCAGTCATGGGGCGGCTCCTGGAATTTGTAATGGATTATTGTGGAAATGGGTGCTGCCTAGGTGATTTGCATTTCATTGTAAGGTAGGCAGAGAAGTTAGCTGCTTGAGCAGCTGCTAGCTCTCTCCCTGGGCTCTTGCTCTCTGCCCGCTGCCATCGAAGGTTGCCCTCTGCCTGCTTTGGAGCCAGCTAAGTATGGACTGAAACCTCTAGTAACTGTGAGCTAAATAAACCTTTCCTTCCCTCATTTTGAGTGGCGGGTGTTTGTCCCAGCAACGAGCAGAAAGTAACTAAGACCCCAGTTCCTGCCTCTTCCCCAGGGACAAGGGAGTTTTCCAAGAGCCTCCCTGTGTCTTTCACTCTCCCAGCCCCAGCCTGTAATCTGAAGGGACGGCTAGAGCAACGCAGCTCAGGAAGGTCAGTAAAATTTGGAGTCAAATACTGATCTCAAAGAGCATTTGCCCAGGGCCAGAGAGCTCTTGGTTCAAATTCTTGTTGTGCTGCTGGTTAATGGCTTAACCCTGGGCAAATGCTTCCGTGTTCCGTTCTTCAGTGTTTCGTAGTCTGTGAAACTCGGCACCTTGTAGGTTCCCCCTTGACACACAAAAGGATGATGGTCAGGCCCTTTTGCACAGGGATTTTCACATGGCAGGGAAGGACTGGACACACGATCGCGCTTGGCACTGTATGCAGCCCTCTCTGCTTAGCTTGTTTCTGATTACAGACCCATGAGCTGTCTCAGCTATTGGCACTGGCTTCCCACTTGGAGCAGGCTGTCCACAGTGTGCATTTAAAGCATATTTTGTCAAAAGCATGGAAGATCAATAAGCATGATGATCAGAAACTGGGAGACTGGTGTTGTTAGCCAAGCTGCTTTTCAGTGTCTCTAACTGTCTGCTTGTGAATCACTCTCTGTTTTGATTATCTGTTGCTACATTTAAAACGAATAGCCCAAGCGTTAGTGGCTAAAACAGCAAGGAATTACTACTCGTTCCTGAATCAGTGTGACAACCAGGTTTAGCTGGGCAGTCCCTTTCTACCTTGTGGTGGATGGATTTGAGCATACAGAGGCTGCATCCTGCAGACAGGGGCTGCATCCTGCATACTGGGGCTGCATCCTCATACAGGAGCTGCATCCTGCACACAGGGACTGGGACCTGCATACTGGGGCTGCATCCTACAGACAGGGGCTGGATCCTGCCTACAGGGCTGAATGGTGCATACAGCTGGGGTGGTCTGATTTACCTGGCCTTGTTTTTATCACATGTTCTCTCCCTAGCCAGTGGTTTATGATGACCCTTGCTACCCAATGGCTGGACCCCAGCAGGGTGCAAGCAAAAGCTCCACAATTTGCTGAGGCTCAGGATGAGAAATGACACAGCATAACATCTGCTGCTTTTGTCTGGCTGAAGCAGATCACAAGCCCGGTCTAGGTCTGAGGAAGGTGGAAACAGAATCTAGCTCTTGGTGGGAGAGGCAACACATATGTACAGAGGCAGGAGGAATGGGGCCGCTTTTGCAGACGGCCTGTCCTTTTCTTTCTCCAGTGTCTATTTCAGTGTCCTGAGGTGGAGCACACAAACGCATGCTACCCAGAAGAGCCAGCCTGCTAGCGCCAGCCCTGGTTTCCATTGTCCTAATCCCGTACGTCCTCCTCCGACTCATAGTGGTTGCTGCTCCCATAGCTATGTGCCTCTTTTCCTTGGCTTCTCACCTTGGACAGAGACTGAAGTGGCCATTCTTCCCAGCCACTATCTCCAAACTCGTACTTACACATCATGTGCTAGAAGGAATATGGTGATCTGATAGTCCTTAAAATTACAATGCAGTGGCAGCAGAGACAGCAGTGGAAAATATGGCAGAAGGTAGTGAAAGGTAGCTACAGGAGGTGTTTTTTCCACCTTCTGGTTTCGTAGAAAAATCTGCATAGTTCTCATAACAAGATGCCAGACAGAAGATCCTTCCTTCTTGAGATCACACCTGTTTTCTGGCCCTAGACAAGAACTGTGTGCTGCCGAGAGCTAGGCCTAAGGAAACTAATGTACTAACTCCATTGTGCAGAAAGGCTAAAGTCTCATGTGTCCAGCTAATCACAGCCGCCCAGGCTTTCCTAAGCAGGTGTTTTAGACCACTGAACCATCCTGCCGGGCCAATACTCCATGCTTTCTGTGGGTTGTTACCCAGTAATTTTCCAAGATGGCATAGATTATGGGGAGAAAGAGCATCCTGGCTTCAAGCCCAGGTGTGATTGACCTGAGAGAGGGACGAAGCCTTCACCAGTGGACTCCACAGGGGAAACCATTCCATCTGGAAGTCTCCCGAGCAGAGCCATGTGCCCCTCTCATCCCGGAGAGATTCGGGTTCTCAGCTGCTACAAAAGTTGGCACAGCCAACTCCACTCCTAAAGACTGTGTGGCCATAAGAAAGTGCCAGGCTCTGGTTCTAGGGAACCAGAGTGCAGTTTCTCTGCAAAGAAAAGATTTGAAGAAGGAACATAGAGAAGGCAGAGAGGGACCACAGATAGCAGGGTAGGCAAGATGCCAAGGAGATACAGCTTCATGAATATTTCTTAGGTACAGATGCCACCGAGAGTTCTCATTGCTCCCGGTAGCCTTGTCATTCCCTGCAATGATCGCAGGAGGAATTATTTTTCTAGGGTCCCCATGGGGCTTCCAGCTCCTCCTCCTTCAGCTTTCCTGAGGCCCTAGACAGTGCATCAGGAAAATCCTGGGCTGGAGATACAGGATTGGATTACAAGGAGACAGACACTTTAGTCAGAACCCTCTTCCCAAATCTTCCCCATCGCCGGAGCCTTCTCTACAGCTGATTGTGTTTCTTGTGCAGCAGCCATTCAAATAAAGTTTCAGCATATTGGTAGCCCACCAGTGAGCTAGTATCACCAGCTATTTTTGCATCTAATTTGCATGGCAGCCTATACTACTCTTGCCTAGGTGGACCCCAGTGCTAAGTTTCCATGCCACATTCCAAGGATTATTTAAGGGTACCCTTCAGTCTAAGAAAGATGGATGGGTTGATGTCAACACTGATAGCAATCAGCCTAGACTTCTCAGGGTCTGTCACCAACATTATCTCTTTTTTTGTTCCCAAGATATGTATTGTCAAATGTACAGGAAACAACTTGGGACAAAAATATGCACCTCAGTTAAGTATTCCAAAGCACATATCCACAGAACTGTCACTCAAATAAATTTAGACTAGTGCCTAAGAGGCCTTCTGAGGTCCACTACAAGCCACCTTCTTCCCTACCCTCCAGAGATTATCACTCCAGATATTTCTTGCAATCCCTTGCATGCATTTCTTCAATCACTTATTCAGCCATCTCTAAGTGACACAGTTTTTAAGCATCGTAACAAATGAATCACATATACTGTTTCTGGAGTTGTGCTTGTTTGGATCTATGTTCTTCATATGAGAATCATATATATTATGGCTGGAATGAACCTATTTCCATTGCTATATCAAATTCTTTTGTATGAAGAGAATGCAAATCATTTAACCATTTTCCTATTGAAGGACATTTGGTTTGTCTCCAGTTTGAGCCGATTACAAACACAGCTGCTAGAACCACAATTGAGCATGTCTCTTGAAGCCCATGTGGCACGACTGGGTAATAGAGTACATGTCTCTTTCGCTTTAGTAGATATGTTGAACTATTCTCCAGAGAGATTACATCAATTTTCACTCCCACCCATGGAGTACGAGGGTTCTCCTACTCCACATCTTTGCCAGTGCTTATTAGGGTCATTTCTTTTAATTTCAGCCATTCTGGTTACTGTTCTTTGTGAGCATACTTCAATTTACATATAGTTTTTACTTTTCACTGATTACAAATGAGGCTGACTCCTGTACCATTTATTTACTGGGCCACTGAATGCCTTCTTTTGTGAAGTGCCTATTGGTGATTCTTGAACATTTTGGGTTGTCTATTTTTTCTATCAATTAGTGGGACATCCTTTTATATTGTAGGTATGAGGCAGTTGTGTGTCTTGAAATCTTCTTCATATATGTTTTCATTTTCACTCTTTATGTGCTATCATGTGATGAATAGAAATTCTTATTTAATGTGCCTAAATTCATTGATCTCTTCCTTTATGCTTAGAGACTTTTTTGTGTCATGCTGTAAAGGATGTCTTTCCTTACCACATGGTCGTGAAATACTCAGTATTTTTTTTTCAAGAAGCCTTACAGCTTTCTTTTCCCATGTAAGACAAATATGTCATTTTTAAAAAATCAACCTATAGTAACTTATTTATAAAGAACCTTTTGGAGTGGTCTTATTTGTAAAATTTTTCCCTATTGATAAATATCCATTAATTGATTTGGGAAATTTCTGTTGATAAGAACTTTTTCCACTGCAATATATCTTTGCCAAAAGCTAATTAATGCTTCATGAGTCTGTTTTGGGGCTCATGAGATATTTAATTGATTTTTCTTTACACGGATTCCTCACTATTATCAACCAAGATGTTCTGTAAGCCGTGTGCTTTGGCAGAACCATTCTTCCTACCTTTTTTTCCCTACAAACATTTTGATCTTTCTTATTTCCTATAATTTAAAATTAACTTGCCAAGGTGCATAAAACAGCCCCTGGAATTTTAATTTGGATTGCCTTGACTCTTTTCATAAGTTAGAGAACTCTAAGATGTATGTAGTACTAAGTCTTCCCAGCCAGGAGGAGGTTGAAATTCTATTTATATAGTTCTTCTTTCATTTCTCTCAATGATATTCCAGAGCTTTCTACATAAATGTCTTGCATAACTTTCATTAGATTTAGCCTTAGATATTTGGTTCTTTTGATGGTACTGTAAATGAGGATTTGAAAAAAAATATTTTCAGACTGCTTGCTATGGGTATATAGAAATCAATTTATTTTTGTGCATCATTCTTGCCTTGCAAGTTTGCTACAAAATTGTAGGTTCATTATAATGTTTCCAAATGCATACATTTTTATTTTTGCTCTTATAACTCCTTTCCCTTTTTGTGCCTCTGTTCTCGTGCTGATACATCCAGTCCATAGGTGTCTAACCTCTTGTCCTGCCTGGGCCACACACATGAGTCAAGGTGAATTGTCTTGGGATGCATTTAAAATATATAATATGATTAATTAATAAAAGTGACAAAATTTATTTTTATTATAACACTTAAAAGAGATCTACGAAAGCATACAACTGGTGAGATATTTGCCTTTGTTTTTGTGAAACTAATGCTGAACTGCCTGATATGCACAAAGTATTTGGACAAGTTTAATTTAACAAGATTTAACAAGAACGTGTACATGTCTGCATAATAATAGTAAGCATTTGTCTACACAAACACTCAGGTAGGTTGAAACACTGCATGGATAACTACTGTGTTTGACTCACCAAGTCCCATGAGCACGTGCATTGTTCATCCAATACACCTGAACTGCATTTGGGCTGACTGTGGGAAGGGGCAGGAGGTACGGCTAGCACTGCACCCTGCCCCAACAGACACACACACCAGATAGCATTCTGGTATCACCTATAGACTATATCGAAGCACCCAAGAATAGTCATGAAAGACATCAACGAATTACCATCTTGTAGAACCACATTACTAGCTACCCAAGCCACACGTTTGGCACACTTGCTGTGGTCCAGTATTGACCAGAAGTGATACTGGCTGGCTAATGATGTCATTTCCTGTCTCAAAACCAAGGTTTTCAATGTTTCATGATTAAATTTGATGTCACCTATAGGCTTATTATAGATACATTTTACCATGCTAGTAAAGTTCTCTTCTATTTCTACTTTACTAAATGATTTTTTTTTTCTTATTTGATTGTCTTGGTGATGAATGGATGTTGAATCTGTTGCCTTTTCTTTATCTATTAAGACGATTATATAAATTTAATCTTTTGTTCCGTTAATATGAATTAGATTGATTTTTCAATGTCAAACTAAATTTACTTCTGGGAACATATCTCTTTCTCTCTTTCTTTCTTTCTTTCTTTCTTTCTTTCTTTCTTTCTTTCTTTCTTTCTTTCTTTCTTTCTTTCTTGCCATGATGAGTTAGCCTTCTATGTGCTGCTAATATCTTGTTAAGAAGTTACCTGTAGTATCTCCTTTCCCATAAAGTCTGGTGTCAAGATTATTTTGACCTCATGAAACAAACCAGTCACAAACAAACCAGTAACAAACCTTACCTTTACTCTCTGGAAGAATGTGTGTAAGACTGACATTTTTATATTTTTAAGTTATTTGTCAGAATTAACTATAGTACCTATTAGAATTTGGATACTTTTATTTTCCCATGGTACTGGGGATTGAACTCAGGACCCTGCACTTCCCAGGCAAGCACTTACTCTACTAAGCTATGTTTCTGGTCCTGGATACTTTTTTTTTTTAAATGTATTTAGTACAGGGCCTATAGGGTCTCACTACACAGCTCAGACTCCTAGTGATCCTCCTGTTTTTCAGCCTCCTAAATGCTGGGACTATGGGCACATAGTCACTGCACCCAGGCTTGATCACCCTCTCATTGTGCCCTGGGCGGGGAGCTGGCACCTCAGGTTGGGGATCAAACCCTGGCCCCTACATCTACCTAAACAGGACTTTAATCCACTGAGCTGTCTGACAGGGCTTGATACATTTTGGGGGAAGAGGAAATTTTCAGTCATATCTTTAAGTTCTTTGATAAAATTTTATAATAAAGTGTTAATATTTTCCTTGAGCCAATTTTATTTTTATTTATGTTAGTACAGGGTCTATAGGGTCTCACTGTACAGGTGGGACCGTAGTGATCCTCCTGTTTTCAGCCTCCCAAGCCCTGGGATTACAGGCAGGCAGCCACCACACCCAGCATCAATTGCAGCGGCAGGGCTGGCAGGGGATCAGCCCCAGTCCCTGCACCCACCTAAGCAGGTGCGTGAGTCCCCTGAGCCATCTGGCTAATCCTTCTAGTGCCAATTTTAAATTGTGTCTGTCCTAGGAAAGTTTGCATTTCATTGAATTTTCAGATGCATTGTCACAAAGGTGTTGATAATATCCTTGTAACTTCTCTTTAAAGTTTGCGTGCTAAATCACAATGCCATTGTCTTCACGCTTCACAATTCTGCCTTCTCTTTCACCTTTCCTCAGTAAGGTTTTGATCCTTTTCCAGGCCCCAGCTTCTGGCTCTGCTTTCCCTCTCAATTTTATTTTATTTAATTTATTTATTTGTTTTTGTATTATGGCCCTCCCTCCTATAGCTGCTGCTAGCACTCCAGTGTCAGCTTGTGAGCTGTGGGTGACACAGAGTCTGATGTTACCTACAGCCTCCATCTCGGGCTGCCTCCTCACCGTCATTGTCTAACAGTTATCTATGAGTTGTTCAAAAGTATATTTCAAAAATATGTGTTGCAAATTTTATTTTTGCATTTTTGATAACTTATTTTGAGGTTTCTTCCTTTTTCACCTGTACATAGTCATGACTGGACTTTTGAAATTTGTTGGAGCTTGTTTTGTGGTCCACCATATGGTCAGCTTTGCAGAACTGGGATATTACTTGTCTTCTGTAGCTGGGGGTACAGTGTTCATTCTCCATAATATTAAATCTACGCTTGGTGTTATTAAAATGTTTCATATTCTCACTGACCTTCTTGTCTACTTTTCTATTAGTTACAGAAGAAAGTGAATCAAAATGTTCCACTCTGCTCGTGGCTTGTCTGTCTCTCCTCTCAGTTGTTGCATTAGATATTTTGAGGCACACATGTTTACAGTTTCTCCATTTTTCCTGGTGCACTGAAATTCCAATCATTATGAAATATTTTTATTTCATTTTATTTTCCCTAGTAATTTTTTTTTCTTGTTTAAGAACTTTTGTTTATTTATTTATTTTTATGGCCGGCTCAGCCTGCCCTAAGGGCTGGGCTGGCGCAGCATGTGGTGCTGGGGATCGAACCGCGGTCCCTGCAGCTGCCCAAGTTTTCCTAAGCAGGTGCTTTAGACCACTGAACCATCCTGCCGGGCCCTTCCCTAGTAATCTTATCATCTTGAAAACTCTCCTTGTCTGATTACAGCCCTCCTAGCTGCTCTTTCATGGAAGTTTTCAGGGTCATTTTGCTGCCTTCTTCCTTTCACCATTTCTGTAGCTTATGTTGCAGATGTATCTCCTATCAACATCAAATCGGTGGGATTTTAAAAATCCAGTCTGACAAGTCTTTGTTTTTTATTTGAAACAGCTGGCATATTTACATGTCATGTAATAGTTGCTAAATTTGAGGTTAAATCTA
Source organism: Myocastor coypus (assembly GCA_004027025.1). Lineage (NCBI taxonomy): Eukaryota > Metazoa > Chordata > Mammalia > Rodentia > Myocastoridae > Myocastor > Myocastor coypus. The sequence goes on from PVJA010000441.1 coordinate 114,109, forward strand.
CTATCTCGCCATATGCTTTCTGTTTTCCTGGCTGTTCCATGTTTTGGCTTTCTTGCTTCCTGGCTTCTTCGGGTGGATTTTCAAAGATCTACCTCAACAGAAATTAATATTATAGTTTCCTGAATTTGACAACAAGTTACCTCCAAGAAACCTCTTTGTAGGTCAAGTTAGGAAGCATTTGGATGACCCCAGAAGGGTCCCTGTGTTTTATTCCAGAGAATCTCATTTCCACTGTATGCTAGTCCCAAGTACTTTTCTGCTCTCTGCCAACACAGTTCCATTTGCTCTTGAACTTCACTGGAATGACACTCGTTTGCAGGTGGCTACTTCTGCTTGACATGTTTATGAGATTTATTCACGCTCAGTGTGCGTCGAGAGCTTGTTTCATCTGCCGAGTGGTTCCAGAGCGTGTGACTATATTGTAATTTCTTTACCCAGGCTCCTGTTAATAGACTTCTTGGTTGTTCCCATCTTGCAGTTATTATGAGTAAAGCTACAATGATATTTCTTCCACAAGTATTTTTGTAAAAGTTGAAATATTTATACAATCTGAAGAGAAACCAGAGTATCCACAAGTATTTTTGTAAACATGTGTTTTTATTTCTACTGAGTGCTTAGAAGTGTGATTTCTAGATTATAGGACATGCGTGTATTTAGCTTCATAAGAGACTGCAAGTTTTTTAATGTGATTGGACCATTTTTATCCACACTTATATTCCCACCAGCAACACATCAAAGCTCCTGGTATTTCACATCTTTATCGACATTCAATGTTATCCAGCTTTTTAATCCTAGCCACTTTAGAAAGTGAACTGTGATATCTCATTATGTACATATCCCTGGCCAATGGTGGCCCTAAGCACATTTTCAAGTAATTATCTACCATTTGTATACTTTCTTTTGTGGTGAAGTTCTATGCTTTCAATGGGGGTTGTTAACTAATTTGTTATTACTATTTTTAATGTATTTGGTTGTTTTAGGGTCTCACTATGCAGCTAGGATTCATAGTGATTCTCCTATTTTTAGTTTCCCCAGTGTTGTGATTACAGGCATGCGCCACCACACCAAGAACTCTGGGCTGGCTCAACCTGCCCTGGGGGTGGGGCTGGCATGGCATGTGGTGCTGGGGATCAAACTGTGGTCCCTGTGCTTGCCTAACCATGCCTAAGCAAGTTCTCTAGTCCACTGAGTTATCTCACCAGCCTCTGTTAACTAATTAATTTATTAATTAATTAATTTATTTATTTTTGTCTTTTTGAGACAAGGCCTCACTATGCGGCTCAGTCTGGCCTTGTGCTCTTTTGTAGCCCAGGCTGGTCTCGAACTCACACTGATCCTCTTGTCTCAGCCTTCCAAGTGTTGGGATTACAGGCATGAGCCACCACGCCCGGCTTTGTTAACTTATTTTTGAGTAATGAAATACTTCAGAGATTCTATATGGAAGTTGTTTGTCATACATATATCTGGTATAAAGATATAAATATTTGCTCCCAGTCAGTGGCTTGGCTTAAGTGTTCATCATGATGTCTTTTGATTAACAAAAATGGAATGTCTAGTACATCACTTTTAAAAAACTTCTATACCTTCTGTCCCCAGTTGTCAAGTGACTCAGGGATACAGAAGTATGAGCAGATAGTCTCCAAAAGATAATCACACCCACACTGCTATCTAATAGCACGGACAAAGACACTAGACTTCCTTAACACAACACAGTCATTTGTACAGTATGATGATAAATAACTATTTCTGTAGTAAGACATTCCCATGAGAGCAGCAATTCTGAAAACAGTATCTGTGGCTCCCAAATATTAATCTAGTCAACTGGGAAATATTTTTCTGAAGTATCTTTCTAGGAAAAGTAAATCTCTGAAACTTTATTTAAAATGTTCAGAAATTTAAAAATCAGAAGCAGGGCCGACTAGACGACTCAGTGGATTAAAGCACCTACTTAGACAGAGCCAAGCTGCCATGGTTCAATCCCCTGCCTGCTATACCTGCCCCTCCCCAAGGGTGCACTGAGAAGGCAAAGGAGACTGGGCATGGTGGTGCACACCTGGAATCCCAGCACTTGGGAGACTGAAAAAACGGGATCACTACAAGTCCAATCTGTGCAGTGAGACCCTGTAAACCCTGTACTACACACACACACACAATCAGAAACAAAGAATCAAAGAATAATTTTATTTTCTAATTTTATTCTATGTTATAAACAGGACTTGTTAGAATTGTGTCCACCTGACTCCCTGATTGACTTTCCAATATGAACATCGTAAATATTAAGCTTGAAGTTGCTGACATTTAATGAAGATTAACAACCCACACAGAAAACTTTTCTCAAGTTTCTAAAGCTGTTACATGAAACAAGCAGTTGCTAAGTACAAGAGCTTTTGAATTAGAAAGCTTATGAAACAGCTCTCCACTCACTAAAAATCTCCAAAGTTTGAAGCTGTACTAGAAATTAAAAAGAGATTTGAAGTAAACACCATTTTAAAACATATTAAACAACTTGGACAAGATTCTCTTATCAGAAGCACAATAGAGATGAAGCTGAAAGTGCCTTTGGATTTGGTCCAATTAAACCACAGTGTCACTTAAGCTGCTTCCTAAATGAAGAAAAACTTAGCCCAAAACATTTATTGTTATTATTATTATTATTATTATTATTATTATTATTATTTTGATACAGGGTCTCACCATACAGCTGGGACTTTAAGTGCTTAGATCATGGAGCTATCACCCCAGCCCCCAAAACTTTTAAATTGTCTAGGCAACATGAATTTCCTTTCTTGTTCAAGAAGCAACAAAAGAATATTCTGAAGGCAGTGCCCAGTTTGATAGGAAACTCTGCACTTCAGGAGAGTGAGTGAGTGCTGGATGCTGAGGACCTCGTCACAGAACATGCTGAATAGAGTACAGCTCTCCAGAATTCTAGAAGGTAGTAAGAACTGTTTCCCCCAGACTTGCTAAGTAGAGGGGGAAATGTAAATTCCCATCACTGATGGAAGTATCTATGAATTTCTGAAAAGACAGAAAAAAATACACAGCTTTTCAAAGGCTTTTCAAGCATGAATGCCTTGATCACTCTAATTGCTTGAATTCTTAAATGAAATTGAAGCTACTATTTCATTACTCCAGTTGTATGGTACTGTGTCTTTTTCAATAGTTGTGAAATGCCTTTTTCCTTGAGCATAACCATGATAGAATTAATGCAGTCTGTCGACAAAGAATGAGGGATGATGGAAGGAAGGTGTTGCTTTGTGTCTTTGCTAAGAAATACACCTACAACAAAATTGCAAAAATACTTACTTTAAAAGCTTTATCATTTTAACTGTTATATTTAAGCCAATGACCATTTCAAATAGATAAAGATTAAGATAATACAATATTGGGCCAGCCAAATACCTCAGCTGATTAAAGTAGAGGCCTGGGGTTTGATCCTTGGTCCTACTGTGCAGACCCCAGTCCCCTACCTTCCAGCCCGCCCCCAACTCCCCACACACACACTGAGAAAGCAATTGAGACTGCAGCATGGTGGTGCATGCCTGTAATCCCAGCTCTTGGGAGGCTGTAAACAAGTGGATCACTATGAGTCCAATGTACTAGTGAGACCCTGAACACCCTGTAGACCCTTCCCTAAAATACACACCACACACACACACACACACACACACACACACAAACACACACACAAACACTCTACAATATAATACAATACAATAGCATTTTTTGTATTACACAAATTAAATTTTATGTTATGGGTAAATGGTATAGATTTCTCTTTTTTTATCAAAAATCATCCCAGCATCAAATGGTAGAACGTTTGTCCAAGATTAATTAAAGATAAATGTGAAAGTCTAATTCTGGAGTCTTTACATCAATTTCCTTGTCTGTTAAAACACCAATATCAGCTTGTTTTGACTATCATATCTTCACTTTAAAGATAGTTTATTATGGATTATTATAGTTTAGTCTTGGAAACTAAGATAAGCCTGGTAAGTCTGCTGATACTAAGAAATGGAGTCTGTTCCTTCATTTCCTGAATTGACATGGGGCAATTGTTTTGAGTATGACAAAAGAGTAGAATACGACAAAAATGCTTCTGTGTAGACTGGGCTAGAAAGAACTTTGAAGCCTCCGCCTTGGTTTCATGAGATCCTACTCTAGAATGAGCAATGCAAAAGCGATCATGCTACCCCAGCAGCACCAGACTGTGGGTAGCAGAGAGGCTCTGTGCAGGAAGAGCCTGGCCAGCCGTAGCGCTGGCCACTCCTGCTCTTTGCAGACTTCAGATCAAAGTGGTCCCCAGCAACTCGCTTCAAACTCTGCAACTGAGGCAGGCCATGCACAAGTTTAGTCCAGTTGAGTTCATGCAACCTACAGAACCGTGAAAGTTATTGACTATGGGAAACAGCGAAGTTTTGTCATAACTTGCAATGTTGAAACAGATCATCAGAACGATGGAGCAGAAGAGAAGAACCCAGATCTTCAAGGTCAGGAGAAGTGGTCCTAAATTTTTCATATGAGAATGTGCCGACACCTACCCAGTTACCTGGCTGAGAGCTAAGTAGCTTGTGTACAATTTATTTCATTTTTTTCTTGTTTCAGAACTTTTGTTTGTTTGTTTGTTTATTAGTTTTATGGCCTGCTCAGCCTGCCCTGAGGGCAGCGTTGGTGCAGCATGTGGTGCTGGGGATCGAACCACGGTCCCTGCAGCTGCCTAAGCTTTCCTAAGCAGGCACTTTAGACCACTGAGCCATCCTGCCGGGTCCCTACAATTTATTTCATTGTTTAATATTTTAAAGCATCCTCTGAAGACAGGGTATATGCTTAAAAGATGACCATGTGAGTACAACAACCCCACCATCAAAAACTCTACATATCAGTGGAAGAAGACAGGAATGTTCACGTAGAGATCACTGATAAGAAATTACTTTCTGTCCACAGCGATTGCTATTTGTCAGAATCTTAGAAAATCACTTTTGTTGATTTGGTTTGAGACAAAACCATCATAGTGTATCGGACTTCTGTTTACATTGGTTACTAGGAAGGTCACAACTGAAAGGAAATTCTGACTTCCTTAGTTTCTAATGTGCCCTTTCCTCTCCTTCAGCATGATTTTCAATTTTCTATTTCTAATTTAAGAGTGTTTTATTATAGTGTCTTAAATTCTTTCGAGAAGAAAGGGTGAAATTAAGAATAAAATGCGTATTAAATCAAGCTGAAAGTATAACTGGGCATCAGAGTTATCTCCTTCTTGTTTTTGTGCTTGACATAGTTCCTGCTGAAAACACATCTCTCCTGATGAAAATATGTAATATAACCATTGTTAAATTTAAACAATAAAAGAATTGGAAAAAAAAAAAAAAAAAGAAAACACATCTCTCCTGTAAGCACCTATACATAGCCACAGCTATCTGAGCTACTATCAGTAATAACCACCATTCGTGTCTACCGAGCACTGTGTTGTAGGCACTGTGATGAGCACTTCAATGAACCATCTTATACCATTTTCGTAATTTTCCTATAAGTGTTATTAGTATCATCTCACTTTTGTAGATGAAGCCAGACATTGGAGAGTTGACGTTGCTTGCCCTCGGTAATATCATAGCTGGTGAACATCAGAGGCAAATCCACCTATCACAGTCAGATTTCTGTTGCTATAGCAAAATATCTGAGTAAAAGAACTTGAACGAAAAGAGCTTTACTTTGGCTAATGATTTCAAAGGGTTCAGTTGGGGTTGGTTTGTTCCACTGCTGGGAGCCTGAGGTCAGGCAGAACATCCTAACAGAAGGGCATCATGGAAGAAAGCTATTCGTCTTCTCACCCAGGAAACAGTGTGAGGGAAAAGACAACGTTAGATGAAGAGAACAGAAAATGTACCCTTCAAAGCCATGATAATGACATGCTTTATGTAATTAGGTCCCATCTCCTAGTCAGCCCATTCAGTTAATTAATTCATGGATGAATTGATCTACTTTGTAAAGTTAGAGTCCTCATGATCCAGTCACTTTCCCAAACCCTATAAGCTTAGAACCAAGCCTTAAACATAACGAGCCGTTTGGGGACATTCTGTTTCCCCTAGTGACATACATCATAGACCATGTAATTGCACATTTAGCGTCAGGTGCATTTGGATCCTGGGAACCAGTAGCTTGGTGAGCTTTGATGACGGCTCAACCTTTGTTATTTAAAGAAGACCCAGGGTTCCCTAGGTTCTTGCATGGAATGAGCTAATCGAGCTTCTCACATTTACCACTCCCTGGGCAGAGAACCTCTTCTGGGTAAGCATTTGCATTTGTGGGTGCTGAAACCAAGGCAAGTGTTCACATAACAGGTTGTTGTTATTGTTGTTGCTTTTCATACTGATCAGAGAAAAGCAGAGAAATAATTAAACTATGTAAATTATTTCAAAATGTTTGAAAAGTACAAAGATGTTGAAAGAACACATTCCTGGCATCCTTAAAACTTCACACCTTAAATACCCAGAGGGATGTAACTCCAACACAGAAAATAAGGGCAGTAGAGTGGGTCATCAGGGGAGACATACTTGCTCAGAAACAGAAGGAAACTAATAGATGTTCAACCTCAACACAGGACAGTCTCTACTTGCCCTTAGGGCCTGGGTTTAGGTTTTTCCTCAAAATTTGTGTATTGAAGACTTGGTGTCTGGTGTGGCAATGTTCAGAGGTGGAGCCTTTGGGAGGCAGTTGGATCATAATGGCTCTGACTTTACGAAAGAATTATTCCATTTGCTAATAGCTTAATGGCTTAGCACAAAAGCAATCTCCCTGACTTTGTCTCTTGGCCTCAATGTCCCCAGATTCCCTCCTCCATACGCTTTTACCATGACGCTCACCCTTACCTCAAACTAAAGAGTCGATGAGCACGTGAGCATAGACCGAAATTTCTGAAACTGTGAGTCAGAGGAAATGTTTTCTCCAATGGATTTTCCTTAGGTATTTTCACAGTGATTCAAAGTGGATAAACTTAACTCTCCATCATCAATGATGCGAAGTAGGTGTTACAGGGCGGAGAGAGAGACTAGACTCTCTGGAGTCCATCCAGAGGCTCCCCTCAATGCATAGCAGAGAAATAATTAAACTCTGTAAATTATTTACATGTGGTGGATATTCTCTGGACCTTAGTTTCCTTATTTGTAAAATAAGAGTACTTGTCCCAGAGTTGCTGTGAAGATTAAGATAAAGCAACAGTATATAGCACGACCACAATAAATGTTCTACACTTATACAATACTATAATTATTATATCAGACACTAACCCTCCATAGATAGGGCATGGTGTCCTTGAACTTGAGTCAGTGGCCAGGAAAGGAATGGATGAAGAAATGGGGGGGGTACACGTACAGGGACAAAGTTCTGGGGAGTTGCAGGATGGTGCAGCTGGAAATGCTAGGGTCCTAGGTGGCTAAGAGCTCAAAAGAGTTGAGTGGGCTTTCATATTCAAAATAAAAAGTGATTTTGGTAACATTTAATAGTGGTTTTCTCTTTTATAAAAAGCTACACTTGTCAAATAAATTACATGTGTGTCAATCCTGCAGCAGATTTACCTAGAATATGTGCCGATTTTGTCTGTGATTAGTAGAAGTGTCATTAATTTGATATTGGGTACTGATTCTAATTTTAGATCTAAAAGTTTTTTATGGGCTCTTTTGGGTTGTCATTATCAACTGTCACCAAGAAACAACTGAGCCAACTCAGTGTTTAATTAGGTATCTGGTTGCCTGGGTTTTAATGATAGAAGGGAACTGAGAGGGGTGTGAAGTCCTTCATCTAGTTTTAGGGACAAGGATGGAGTTAGTTGCTGGGGAACTTCTGGTCCACATTTCTTTGATTAGTGTGACAAGAAGAAGACAGAGTGGAGCAAGAGCGAACTGGAATAGGAGCACAGGCATGGACTCCAAGACGCTTGCCCCTCCCCAGCTGGCTCAATTTGCACACATAGCCCTTCCCTCCCTGAACTCTAATTTTTCCTCTTCTAGATAAAACAAAAAGGTTAGAATCCCTGAATTAACATGGATAAAACTCCGCAACTTAGGGCTTTGGTGTTCATTTGTGAAAATGTCTAGCCCAAGTGGGCAAGCTGTCTGCTCTTTTGGGCGAATCTGGAAGTGCCTTCCAAAGAGGTCATGTGGGTCAGAGAAAAGAGGCAGGTGGGGCAAAGAGAAGAAGGTAGCAGAGCAAAATGGCCCCAGGTCTTGGGTGCATGCTGGACCATCTCAGGACAAGAGAAATGGGTTGGCTATGAGTGAGAGTGTGTGGAAGAGGTCAATGTGGCCATGAATCAGAGGGAACAAGCGAGGTGGTGAAGAGACACGGTCTCCGTGCGCAGGTTTGTGGTCAGCGTTACCTTGAGCAAGAGGCTCATTTCCAAGGCCTTATTTTCTTCCACATCAAATGAAGCATTTGGCATTCCAGCCAGCAAACTAGGAGCAAGAGTGATTATTGGGAATGCATAAGCAAGCTGATGCCCCTCAGTCAGGTGTAGCTGGTTGCTGTGCACCTGGAACAGATTGTTGCTGGTTTCGTTATTTGGCCAGAAGAAACTCATACCAAGAGAGAGGAAGATACTGAAACTAAGAGTGGAGGCTTAAAGAGGGACCTAGGAAAGCTTAGCGTTGCAATTCATTAGATTTAGGCTGCCAAGGGGCAGAGGCAAAGCTTGTAATAACTGCCTAAGGTCCCAAGACCTTGGTGGTAGAGGGGAGTTAAGAAGAGACAGAAATTTAATTTTCTACAAGACAGTGCTTGGAGGACAGGAATGGGGTAAAGTCAGATTTATTTTAACTTAAGCATGAAATAGTGTGAATGTCTTGTACACCTGAATTTGTAAAGTAAGACTCATGCTTTTAAAGCTGCAATTCCAACATATGGTGTTATTGTATGTGAGGGGAAAAAATAAATCTAGAAATGATGAAACTTCAGAGAAAAGAAATAGAATTTTAGTCTGAGTTTCATGGGAGGAAGGATGAGGATCTCCATTCCCTTGCAGTTGTCTACACTACCTGCTCACATCCCCCTTTCCTAGGGGGTGCTTGTGACCTCTGGTGTGGAGGGTCTAGGCTTTGGAGGGACAGAATGTTTTCTTGCTAGAGCAAGAGTCTGTGCTCCATACTGCCCTTGCTCACAGAATGGATGACTCTTTCCCCAGTGCTCATGCTCACCTGGGCAGTCTCTCCCACCACCTGAGCCGGGCTCAACTTACTGATGTTATTCTTATTATCCTCTGACCTTGGAGAATAAAGAAACAGCCCAGGCTCTGCAGGAGGGTTCTGAGCCCATGAGTTCAAAGTAGGCTGTTTGGATGATAGACGACAGACAAGGGATGCAGAAAAGGACTGGGGTCTAACAGAAATTAAAAATGGTGACACTTCTATACGGAATGAAGGAACCACCGTGCAGAGAAAGAGAAAAGCAGGTCAGGACAAAGGAAAGGTTACTTCCCAGACAGGCAAGGAGAGAAGGACAGTGGATAAAGAATAGCCTACTGTTGTACCAGTGAAACCACTTAAAACTAAAACATGCCCTTAGTAACAAGTGCCTCATACAGCATCTCCTGGGGGAACATGACACAGACTGTTTGTCCTGAAGGCCACCTCTCTTTGGTATTTTTCAGACTATGCTGTGCCGGGGTCTGGGATCCTCTAGGTATCCTAGGGCTCTTGTGAGGGTGAGCAAAGAAGTACATAGCAAGTTCTAGGGGTTCGAGCTGGTGCAGGGAACCACTGACCAATATTTAGATTTTACATACCTTTGAATTGAGGAAAATATTTAAGCAAATTTTAGGAAAGTCTTAAGACAATTTGAAAATGGGTCTTATGCTCTGGAATGTGAAAACATTCAGGAAAAGGCTTTCTCATGAAATGTAGCTGCAAACTGGCACTCAGTAGGATAATGGGTGGGAAACCCCAGAGGCCTGGGCAAGACTGCTGTTCTGTGGGCTCCTGGTGCGCCCCCCAAGAACCCTCTATGGGACTATGCAATATGAAGGGACAAGGAGGGTCACTGGCTCTTCTCCAAAAGCAGGTTAGTCTACTCTCTTGAGACAGGAAGAAACAGTGCCAGGGATAAGGACCTGAGTTCCCATGTGGAGCCTTTGCTACCACTCTGGGCAATCCCCGAAACTCTCTCCTTCCTCTCCACACATTTAATTAAGTGCTCTGTGGAAATTTCTCCAGGTTTATCACCCACTTCTGCCCTTGCTTTTCACACTGCATCAGCATGACACACACCGTCATCTTTAAATTCATTAATGGACTCACCCATTTGCGTGTTGCTCCTGGTCTCTGTAGCTAGAATTTCCTTTGCTTGTTCTGTTCTTCCGGGAAGCTGCAGTTCATTCCACCTCAGACCCTGCCTCCTCCAGATTTCCATGTTTCTTCATACAAAGTTAGTCTTCTAGGGTTCAGGTATGCAGTATGTTAGAACTGATGTCTAGTTTTTAAGTTTCAATTTAAATTTTTATTTTTAATTAGCAAATAATAGTTGTACACAATTATGCAGTACTATGCAATGTATCCATCACATAGTACACTGTAGAATAATTAAATATGTCTAGTATCAAATTTATGATCTCACATATTTATAATTTTTAATGTATTTAATACAGGTTCTGCAGGGTCCCACTGCACCGATTGGGCTCATAGTGGTTGTCCTGTTTTCAGTCTCCCAAATATATGGATTAGAGATATGCACCATGTCCAATCTTATCATTCTGTAGTAGAAATATTTAAAATTTTCTCTTTTGCAATTTTGATATATATAACACATTATTCATTATAGTCACCATCTGAGGCTCTTAAGTTCCTATTCTTTTGTCTTAAACTAAATTCTGTCTTATATTTCTTATGCAACTATCAACAGGAATCTCTGTATCCTTTAAAATGTGAAGATATCTTATCTTCACATTCCATGACCTATGGAAAACTGATAATGCCAGATGCAGGCTCATTCCTGGGGGGAGGGGAGAGAGAACTGAGTTGTGATATCACAAGGATTCCAGTCTTCAACACCACCCCGATCTACGCTGTGTACATATATTTTAGTCATGTACCTTATGTATAAAATTTCAGGTTGATGGGCACTGACCCAAACTCGGAACTCAATACTTCCATAGATTACGGCATGTGAAACTGCAGAAAAGACCAATTGTATATGCAGTGGCGGGAGGCTGACCAGTGGCTGCCAAGGTATGGAGATGGGTGGTATTTTGGGCTCCCATAATGGGCTTAGCACAGGCTCAGCTGGACCTCATCTCTGCACATCCAGACTCTGGCTCATCAATTCATGCAGGCTATTCCAGGCCTGGAAACTCTACCAAAGCTACATGAACCAGGTGGACAGGGAGCAGCCTGGGCAATGGTCACTTCTGTCCCCTACAGTAAGGGAGCCTGAGCAATAGGACCAGGAGTGTTTCCAACCAGCTCTCAGCTCTAGGTCACAGCAAGCCCACAGAACACACTGAGGTTCTCCAATTTGTTGCCTCCTGGGGTCTACCAGAGTCTATCCCATGAATAGTTCTGCACAGTAATTTTTATCTTTCTCTGACCATGTTTTAGTCTTGGACAAAGTAGGAGACACTGGTCTGTGCACAGCTGGATGCTGACTCCACGTGGGGCGCTCCTTTTGTCTTTGTTGTTATTTTGGTTTTGCCTTCTCTGTAACCTGTGTCCCTTTTCTCTGTTAGCACACTGGCTTCTTCTCACCCTTCCTTTGTCCCACCGATTTTCAGACAGTATTGCTTAGTGTTGGCACGTTGGCCTCCTCCAATCACCAGGCTAGAACTATCCATTCTATCCACTGAACATGGAGGTTGGGCCAAGGACAGAGGAGGCCTGAGGCCAAGCAGCAGCGACTTGTCTCCTTCCCTACACGCACACCATGAGGAGCCTCTTCTCTTTCCTTTGGAATCCTCTGTCGGGCAGGATGAAAAGTTGGGGCTGTCTGCAAGCAGTCACACCAAAGGGAAAGAAGCCGATCGGAGGAATGATGCAGACAGCAAAGCTGAGTCCAACAGGAAAGGAAAGCTAATGACGTGATTTAGGTCTCTAGGTCCCTCTACCCTGCTGCTCTCAGCTTGAATCTCCCAGTTCTCTTCTTCATTCACCCAGCTTGAGTTGGTAAATCTCATTCAATTTGTGGCAAATGGATGACATTTAATGGTCTTGTCTTTAGAGTCTGGAAATGATTCTCATCTGGTGCCAATACTCTGCCTGTATGAGTGAACGCATATCTATTTTAGAGAAATCAATACTCATTCGTACTCCAAGGCCAAATTTTGAACTTTTCTTTTAACCTCACATATGGATTTTGGCCATGCTGGGCAATAAAACTAAGATGTAATCACTTGTGTTTGCTCTTCCTTATAGCCAATGTTATTTGATGGACAGCATCTGCATAAAGCAATCTTTCTGGCCTGTTCTCCTTCCACCTTTGACTATCCCTCCTGAATTCCCCATGGGTGGTGCTGGTTGATCTCACATTTCTCTGAGAGGACATCTGCCAATCACAGTTACCTGGGCACAAACTGAGGTAGGGGAATCCCCCCTATGGCCCTCTAGTTAGTTTCCTAATAAACGATTTATCCAAACATCAGTGCAACCATCCATTGATTATTCGCCTAGCAATGTTGAAAGGCCAACCCTGAACCAGTACACAGAATCAGAGCAAAAAGCCAGGTACAGGCCTGTCCTAAGCATGTTTATTGCCTAGTGGAAAGGGCAGACTGGGCAAGTCCGCTAGAGCGGGGCAAGTACTTAGAATGCGTTGGCAAGGTAGTGAGGAGAGCATACAGGAGACACCAAATCCCAACTTCACAAGGAAGTGGATATGGGAGCTCAAATGTGAATGGTGAGGAGGAGTTGGCCAGAGAAAGGAGCCGGGATGGGAAGCTTTGAGAGCCCGTGGAGAGGGCAGATACCAGACAACCGTTCTTGGCAGAGTGAACATCAGGTGAGAGGCTTGGCTCTGAAAACTACCTTGAAGGAATGTAGAGCATTGCTTTCTGAGTGAGGTTTTCAGCATGAATTGGCAAAGATGACACCGCCATGGCTCCTTCCTGGTGCCAAGCATGGGGAGAGTCATGCATCCTTCAGACCAGGTATCCATGGCAGTGATGAGAAAGGTCACCTAGCAGACCATCACCTGTGGAATAGTCATTAATAAAATAATGAATGCCTTTAATTCAACACTGTCTAGTCTGTGCCTTCACCTTCTCTCTGTCTCTGTCTCTATCTCTGTCTCTGTCTCTGAGTTTGTTGGATCACTTATTTGAAAGGAATATAAAGGGCAGGAAGGTTAAGCGGTGCTGCAAGAGAAGCTGGAAGCGTGAGGACGGTCTAGGGACAGGCTCTCGTGGCAACTCACTCCCCTTCCTTCAGCAGTAAGGAAGAAAATCAAATGTGTGCCAGAATGCTGGGCCGATGTGCCTGGGGCTTGGGTATAGGGCTAACTTGAGAATGTGAGCTTTGGAGTTCAACATTCTTGGTTTCACTCTGAAAGTTATGGATAACTTTCCTTATCTCTTTTAGTTTTCAGTTCATACTGAGAGAGAAATGCTAGATTAGGGTATATTGACAATTACTGTGTATTTATGCACATATCTGCTTATCTATGTACTTGATAGTTTATATCTATGTACCCTACATGACATAGTAGGTGTCCAATAAATGTCAAATACTCTAACTTTCACATGACATATTGTCAAATCACTTCCCAGTGATATCATGGGTTTAAGTAAATTTATGTATATAAAGGGACTGTCCCCTAAGATGACACATGTTAACTCTTGCTACTGTTGCTTTCATAGATATTGCTATATTTGGAGAATTCCTGAAGCCCGCGATCTTACTGTGAAAAGAGTGATGAGAAACAGACTTTGGCACATAAATCAAAGCAGGGTGACAAATATGTTCATGTCATTTGCCAAATGACCAGTTGGCAGTGAATGCTTGGAATGAACACCAAGAGCAATTCTGGGGCATACATATCTGGCCCATCAGGAGAGTGTCCTCTCTGATAGATTAGTGATGTCTGCTTGAGTGACACGGAGCTGTCGGCATGTGTGCTATGCATTTGCTTTCTTTAGAGTGAAGTGTCATTCCAGACAGTCAATTTGGGAGTCTATAACAAAGGGCAGGGTCTGATCTTGTCTGACTGTGCCGGTCCTCACTCGCTCCATGTTTTAAGCCTAGCACATAGCTGAGATGTGGCCAGAGCCCAACCCCAGCTGCCTTTTCCTCGGGAAACTTTCGCTGGCATAAATCAGGACCTGTAAATCTACCCCATAGATGACACAGGCTGTGTGCCCAGCCCAGGATCTGCGAGCAACAGAGAGGAGGGAGTTGCCTAGTGACATGGCACAAAGGGTGCCTTTGATTCATCTCCCAGCACCAAGCCCAAGCTCATGGCCAACAGCAAGTAACGGCTGCAAATGGGCAATAGAACTCCTTTAAAAATGTCACTTTGCTGTAAAATGTAAATGTTTAACATTTAGACACGAACATTGACTCCTCAAATGCCTGGTGCTGGGTGGCTTTTTTTCATTCTTTGAAGAAATCTTTGTCCTCCCATGGTGAGAGATTTCACTGCTTGATTTATATCCCTGTGCTTGTTAAACTGCTGGCATATCTCACCCTAGATAGGACAGCAAAGGAGCAGAGATTTGCAGGACACATGCCTGTTAATGCAGAGCATTAAATGTTCAGAGCACTTCTATCCCCAGCCACTGCTGGGAGATGCTCTGAACTCCAAACCTGGGAGATTGCAGTTTATTTTCAATTATCCTGGTCTTCAATATATAATATTGTGTTACTGAAGGCCAAGAAAGACCAAAAACAGTAATAAAAAGTATTCATTAGGAATTCTGTGTTTTAGAGCTGCTTATCAGTTCATTCTGCCTCAAAAGTCTGGAGCTAAGAGAGTGCACATAAATCAAGAATGTGATGTGGGAGCTGAACTTCTTTTCCTCTAAGACAACTCTGGGGGTTACCTGAGTGCAAGGCTGATCAGCATTTGGACAGAGGTAGATGCAGGAATCACAGCATGGGGATACGAGGACACTGAGAGCAGCTACATTCTCTTTCTACCCAATTTCCACTTCCTCTGGAGTGTGTTGCTTCTTGAATTTGTTTCTTAATTCCCCTTGGTGATTCGCACAGAGTCTGCATCACAGTAGGTGCTTAATATCAATTTGTTTAATTAAATAGCAAACGAGTCACAGACAAGCCTAGCACTGGTAAAAGATGCTAGGTCTAATGTTCCACTGAATGAACTTTACAGCCTTGGATGAGTCTGTTAACCTCTCAGTACATGATTTTATGTAAGTCTTGTCATACTCTTTGGAAGTAATTAGGATAGAAGTTGTTATCCTTAATTGACCAACAGAACACAGAGGTCCAAGTAGGTTGCAGATCCTTTCCCTCCAGATCAAAGAGTCAATGTGGAAACTAAACTAAAAACTTTAGTTTTGGGTTTTCAGTCGAAGCTTGTTTTTCTAGTTTACAAGGCTGCATGTTTTGACCTTGTGCCATGATCTCAGGTGAAGCCAGTGAGGAGCGGAGGGCATTTGCGAGGCCAGGAGAATGAGCCCCTCCTGGGAGAGTGTGCTCTTCTGACTCATCCTACTCTGGAGGATCTTGCATATGGTAGCCACATCAAAAGAGTAGTGAGGAAAAGATGAACTCTGCAAGTAAGCATGAAAGAGAGCACTTGGGGCCCGGCAGGATGGCTCAGTGGTCTAAAGCGCCTGCTTAGGAAAGCTTAGGCAGCTGCAGGGACTGGGGTTCAATCCCCGGCACCACATGCTGCGCCAGCCCTGCCCTCAGAGCAGGCTGAACCGGCAGGATGGCTCAGTGGTCTAAAGCGCCTGCTTAGGAAAGCTTAGGCAGCTGCAGGGACTGGGGTTCAATCCCCGGCACCACATGCTGCGCCAGCCCTGCCCTCAGAGCAGGCTGAACCAGCCATAAAAATAAATAAACAAACAAAAGTTCTGAAACAAGAAAAAAAAAAAATTCTTAAAATAAAAATAAATAAATAAATAAATAAACAAACAAACAAATAAATGAATGAATGAGAGCGCTTTCTCCCAGCCTGGCCTCCTGGCTGTCGAGGCTCTCACAATGAAAGCTGAGAAGTTGTTGCTTACCATGAAATGAAACACTGATCCCAGCTGAGTCAAGAATGTTTTGTTCTCATTCATTCACAAAGGAATAAGTGGTGGCATTCGCTAGCAGTTCTTCACCCAAACTGCTTCCTCAGAAGATAGGTAGACCAGCGCCTGAAGGGTTGTACAGCACTGCCCAGTGTGGCTTGCTGCCATGTAGGATGCTTCTAGTAGGATGAATCTGGTTGCAGCGCGTTGGGAAAGCATCTCACACTACCTTAGCGACAAAGGGGATTTATTGAATAACGACAGACATGTGACACACACCTGAAAGAAGAAAGGGGCCCCTGGAACCACTGGAACTTTAGAGACATAAATTTAGGCCACTTAAGGTCATCTGGGGAGCTGGGGATGTGGCTCAGTCATAGTGTTCTTGCCTTGCATGCTCAAGAGACTGGGTTTGATCCCCAGTAACACACACACACACACACACACACACACACACACACACACACACACCGTTTTGTTTTGCTATGTCTAGACCCAACTTCTTTTTTATATTGTAATCTCTATCTTTGACCTCTTTCCTTATAGGCTCCACTACTTCCCACCTTCTGTGATAAAAATGTCTCCTCAAAAATGAAAAGAATATAATCTTTGATAGTCCCTAAATGTCATGATATGGATCTTACCCTCATGAGGAGACATCCTCCCATATTTCCAGTTTTAAAAATCCTGGCGGAGAACTCTGGAAGGTTAGGTTGCTTAGCTGTTCATCCTGGGAAGGACGACGAGCCCCACCAGGGTCACGCAGAGTCACAGAGACAGCGTCTAGAACAGTCTCTCTCTAAGAGTGAAGCAGGGCATGCTGTGAGCATGGCAGCCATCCAAAAGGGTTTTCAGGTCTGCAAATCCACCCTGTAAGTGACAGTCTACGTGCCCATCATAGGCTTTCTGAGTGACATAATGCTACACTGTAGGACTGGACACTGCCTTGTGGTAGCTCACACAAAATGTTGGCACAGCCAAAGCACATAGAAGGAGTTATGTACAACAGCCCTCTTTTATGGGCTTTTGTGTTATTCCTTTGGATGCCTGAACATCTCCTACACTCTTCAGTAGGAATTGAGTCAACAACGTATATCCAGTGGCCATGCACCCTTCTTTTAAGGAGGTTTCCTTCTCTTGATCTTAAACCAAGATCCTTTATCAGATAAATAATACAAAGCGTGGGCCAGCTAAATAGCTCAGGGGATTAAAGTGTCTGCAAGCAAGTGCAGGGGCTGGGGGTTTGATCCCCAGGCCTGCAGTGCTGGCCCCACCCCTGGGGCGTGCTGAGATGGCAGTGGAGACTGGGTGTGGTGGCACATGTCTGTAATCCCAGGTTTTTGGGAGGCTGTAAACAGGCAGATCACTATGAGTCCGATCTAGTAGTGAGACCCTGAAAACCACGTAGACCCGTCCCTAAAATACAATAGTAATAATAACAATAATAATGCAAAGCCCTGGCCAATTCTAGATATAATATTTCACATTGAGTAATTATGCACCTGCCAGAGATATCCCCTCAGGGTTTCCACCTCTCCACCAAAGTGACAGTACTAATCTTGAGATTATTAAAATTGATTCCCTGAGCTAAAGTTCTTTATATAATTTCCAAGCAAATGCCTATCAGGACCAACCCAAAAGCTTTTAAAATTAGAAGGTCAAAGGATATATGTGCTATGTTTTCCAAAAAATTGGCTTGCCTGGGGTTTAGTGGGATGAACTCCTTTTGGGAAGAACTTGCTCAATGAATCCAAAGAAGAAATGTAAGAGATACTATAGCTTGTTGGAAACAAGATAGATTTAAGTTATTTAAATATTCAAGGACATCTGTAGGCAAGCTAGACAAAAGAGAAGCTCCACTATGATTCCCACGTGATCACATCACGGTTTTTGTCTCCACTCTTTCATGCAAATGGCAGCACATGGCACACACGCAGCTCACCTGAGGGTGATCACTGTTATGCCAATGAGCTTTTACTACTAAGAAAAACGAGAGCGGTATCACATAGACTACATAATGGAAAACCATCTCCAGTTTGAAACAGTCAAAATTATATTATTTATCAAAGGAAGTTTGGCATATTATGTTTTCATCTGGGAGACCCCAAGGATACATAAACAGTGCCTGAGGAAGAGAGAAGGCCATTGTTGAGATTAACAAATAAATCAGGCACATTCAGCATTTTACAGATTATTTTGTAGAGAAACCTACTCTTCCAGGTAAATTACCTAGTTCTTAACAGTACTACTTAGAAAATGGGCTTAAGCAAACACTAGAAATTCTTCTCATGAGAAATAAAAAAGGCTGGAGGGTTGGGTATTTCTACTCAGGCAGCGTTGGACACCAGGAAGAGGCCCCACAAACATGCAAGAGGAGCTACTGAGATGGGGACAGACAGACCTTGCTTCACAATCCACCTGAAGGATTTGGAGAGCCTTGGTAACCTTATGGCTCTGGAGCAATATGCACTCTTTTCAAGTAAGTTAAATAGAAAGTTTCAATACTTCATGTAGCCTTACTAAGGTCCTTAACGAACCCTTCAGTTGTCATCATATACCTAATTTGATTGCATCCTATTAAAATAGAAAAACAGCAGAGTACATTTCACCCCTGAAAACAAAACTGGTTGAAAAAGCTTCCTCCTAATGTGAGCACATGCTGTTATCTGTAGAGCTGGGCAGAGAAGACATAGGGACAAGACCGTAGGTTTGGAAATATCTACCTGAAATTTCCAAAAGTCCTAAGAATCCATTGTGTTCCAGCTCATAGACACTCAGCTGCACTTCTACCCTCTGTTCACCAAGGCACGGAAGCAGAGCCCAGAAAACGCGAAGCTCCTAATAGCAGTAAGAGACGCGACACAAGAGTCAAGAAACATGGTTATTTAATGCCAGATCTGCCCCTAGTCAGAAAGACAGAACAGCTGCTGGGTCTGGAATTGTCCAGGTGCGCTGCCCACTTGCATGACTGGGACAGCTGTGCTGCACAGAAGCCTATGCTGCACAACTTGTCCTAGTGACTGCCCTGGGTCTCTGCACAAGCTGGCTGTCATGAGGCTCTCAGCTGGTTCACAAGGGGTCTGGCCTCCCTCGCAGTCAGTGAGTCAAGAGGCTTAGATGGAAGCTATAAGGCTTTGCCTTAGTTTCCTCTCTCTCCTTGAGGAGACAAAGTACCTCACATCCAAAGTTAAAGGAAGAAACGCAGAGCTAGATTAGTATGAGGAGCTGTAAGAGGCTTACATCAAGAGCCTCCAACCTTGCCAGTTTCACTGGTAACCCACTGCAATTATGAAACATGGAACTATGTATACAACTACTTCCTCTCAGTTTGAAGAGAAGAAATTTTTTCTTTTTTTCCTTCCTTACCAATATCGATTAGAAAATGTATCATGTCTACAGCCTGTGCTCTGTATACCTACTATAAGGACAACAATAAGCAATGAGTCAAGTATTGCGAATGTACTACTAATGTGTTTTGAAACCTTCATATTGTTATTTCTTATTGAAAGTAATAAAAAAAGAAAAGAAAAAAGAAAAAGTGAAACCTACACACTTATAAAACTTTAAAAACAAAAACAAAGTTAAAGGGAGAAAAGCATATTTCGCTCATAGTTTAGAGAGGTTTCAGTCAGAATCAGTTGTGTCTAAGACAGAGTGACAGTTGCCAGAGAGGCAACCTTTGTAGCAGTGGAAGACAGCAAAAACAATACAGGAGAGAAGGGGCAAAACTTCCTCTGTGCCTTATACTGTATGAAGGTTACCTGCCCTAGGGTGAATGGACCACTCACACCCTTAGTCCTATCCAGAACCAGGCCAAACCAATCAGGAGAGTGATCCAGTAACTACACATCCTTAACCCCAGCATCTCACACACTCTGATTCAGCCACCACTGAAAGAGCCCTATGACTGCGTGACGCTTTGGGGATGGGAACATCCAGACACCAACTAAACAGGCTTCTTAGGACTTGCCTAAGAAGTCCTAAAACATCCCTTTTACACAGCACATGGCATTATGTCAGTTAAACAAATCATGAAAGTTGGCCTAAATTTCAGGAAATGTAGATAGGGTTTACTTCTTAATTTAAAAAGTAGAGAATAATTCGTTACCATCTTTAATCGCTAGACCACAATCTGGCAGTGGATGGACTCAAAGACACTGTATGTGATTTTCAGATTTCAGGTCAAGAGTCACAGCATTCTGACAAGCTTTTTAACTTCCTGGTACACTGTCTGCTTAGGCTCACAAATAAGATATGCTTGGGGCCACCCACAGCTGGAAGGTAACTTGAGCTACCTGCTCAGGTTGTTTTTTTTTTTTTTTTTTTTTTTTTTGTCTTTTTGAGACAGGGTCTCGCTGTACAGTTCAGGCTGGCCTTGAGCTCACTTTTGTAGCCCAGGCTGGTCTCGAACTCTCACTGATCCTCCTGCCTCAGCCTCCCTAGTGCTGGGATTACAGGCGTGCACCACCACGCCCGGCTTTTAAGATTTTTTTTTGCCTGCTGAGTTTTAATCTTCCCTGGATGAAAATTATCTGGGGAAGTTTATTTGTTTTTGATGGTTTTCCTAATTTTTATGTTGATAGGCATAGCTGAGTGTCTCTCTGAGAGAGTTGGGTCGTCAGACTGTTGGGCTTTGATAATAATAAAATTGCCCAGTAATTTGTAGACTGGTAAGTGGGACCTTCCTGGGTTTAAGTGGCGGTGTAGGTGGGTGTTGTACAGCCAAAGCCATTCCTGGAGGTCTGGTGGCATCAGTAGTGGTGGTGCGTGGGTTCTGATAGTCTGGGGAAAATGCTAGAAAACATAACTCTCACTTTTCTTACTTGCTTAGAATCTGTTTACGTATGTATTTATCCTCATAAAATAATTATTAATGTAATATAAATAATATAAAATTATAACATATTTATTTCCCAAATTTAATTATTGTTTCTACAGAACAAATTTAATATGACTTATAGTTGTTTTCATCTTTTAAAATATTTGTGGATTTTTGTTGTTTTTGTTGGAGTAAAACTAATGTTTTTCAACATGTACTTCTATATCCATTTTGAGTTGTTTTCTAAAGACTAATTTCCTAAGACAGAAACCTGAGTTCTCAAGGTCTTAGCTCTGCTAGTAAATTAACCATGTGATCTTGGTCCAATTATTTCCCTTCCTTTCGTTTAGAACTGGAAGACATTGAGATTCATATTCCTTCCTAGATCTAAAATTATTCGATCTCAGGTGCGTTGTAGCAAGGTTGCCACACTGCACAATCCAAGGCCCCAGGAAAATCATAGGTTCTCGCTAGAGCTGTACAGTGCTCACAGCCAAGCAGGCATCTGTAGGGGCCCTGGATGTGCAGCCTTTCTGTCATTAAAGTCTTCCACGGACTGTCCCTCACGTTGCAGATACACTGGGCATTCATATAAATTGATGAAACAGCTAACAGAATAGAAACCCTCTCAGGAGTGTTATAGCTCTGCTTCTTGTAGGACCTGCCTGTCTTCACTAGATCTTGCAGCTAGCTAATCATTTTTTTCTGGAGCCTACCCCAGCATCCATCCACCTTCTCATCCCACTCTCTATCTCCTTAGATGTACCACTGTCATTAGAAAAGCCAAAAGGACAACAAAGAGCTAAATCTTTTATACTGAAAGACTCAGAGAAGTCTTCAAAATACAGATGTTTGTGCCCCTAAACAAAAGATTTTGATTCAGTAGGGTGAGTGTGACTTCAGAAATTGCATTTCTCCCAAGCTCCTAGTTGAGGTTGTTGCTTTTCTATTTGCTGCTGCTGTTTTTAATAAAAGTGGGTCCAAAGAAATCCCAGCCAGAAAAAAAAAAAAAAAAAATGACCTTTTGAATTTAATTTCTGCTTCTTTTGTTTCCTACTAGTACCCATTCTCACCTGACCCTTAGGTTGTGCATGGATAGGAAACGCCTCAAAGGAAAGTAATACCCAGCCAGCTCCCTACTGCCCAGGTCAAAATCGCCTGAGGACTCCCACAAGGCCTCGTGTGGATAGCGGTGTCCAGCCCACTCACACCGAGAGGGCCTGGCCTGGTGAACTCACTCCAGCCGTCCAGCTGTCAGGGCTTTTGGCTAATGGCTCCTTGTGGAGAAGCTTCCTGAGGTTTTTGTTAATCCTGCTATTTGAAAGGAGTCAGAGCCCCCACCTTGGCAATTTTAAAGCTTGCTTCCAGCTTTATTAAGTTAGAGAGATGGAGGTAACAGCATCTAATGTGGAAGAAATGGCCCTGGAGGAAATGAGCCAATATCGCGGGGAGTCTCATATTGATCTCCTCCGTTTCTACTGGAACACCCACTTTTTCCTCCTCTGGCCGTTTTGAGTCTATTCCAGATACCACCAGAGCAAATATTGATCCCTCTCTTGTCTGCACTCGGGCCGAAATACCTCCTTATTCGGGAGAAATCAGGTGTGATATCTACTATTGATCGTTTAGCCTGTATTCATCTTCAACCTTATCTCCCTCTTCCCAAAGGAATCCTGATTTTTTTCAAAGTCCACTTTCCTCCATCCAGCCTTGTACTTCAAGAGAAGAAGGTGGCCCCAATCTCAGCCCTACACTTGAGTGTCCTAAGCCAACCACAGTGCTCTTATTTCCTGTTAGTGATTGGCTGCATTTGGGCATGTGACTTAATTCTGACCAATAAAATTTGAAAGGGAGCCTGTGGAGGATTCTGGGAAGGTTGTCTCTCATAAAAGAGATACATAAGAAGAGAGGTACAAGGAGCAATGTCTCTTTCCTTTACATGTCAACACATGTATGACATACACATTACTTGTTATAGCCTAGAACCACTAACTATTGTGTGACTACCAGCAAAGCTGACCTGAGGATGAAGCTGACATACTGAGGATGGAAGAACATCAGAACGGAAAGACATAACTTTGTGAACCACTGAGTCTCCCTACCTCTGATTTCCTTATAGGTAAGGTAATAAATATGCATTGTTTAGGTTGCTAACAATCTGTGATTGCTGCTACTTACATCTAATATTTAAAAAAAAAAGTTTTACTGATGAAAGTACACTCACAGGCAAAATATTTAGTTTGATTTCTACCTCAAATGCTAAGGGCAAGTCTGGGCATGGTGGCACATGCCTATAATCCCAGCTCTTTGGGAGCTGTAAATAGGTGGATCACTATGGGTCTGATCTAGTAGTGAGACCCACCTTGAACACCCTGTAGACCTCTTCCAAAAACAAACAAAAGCCCACCATGAGTCAAATTCTAAGTGCAAACTCTGGCACATTTCATGGAACATATAGTTGTACTTGTCATTTCTCAGACATCCAGACCACAGACCCAGAGAGGAAATAAGTTGGCACAGTATCATTCCACGGGGTCTCAGCTCTGGGTCCCTAGTCCCTGCTCTTCTTTCCTGGCAGGAGATACTGCTCCTGCAGGCATCCATCCTGGCCGTCAAAGGCCCTGATGTGCTCTGCTCCCTGGAGGACGTCGACCCATGCATCTGTCACAGCCAAAGATTCCTCTCCTTGGGCTCAGAAGGACTTGTTCTGAAAAGGGCTCCTTTGTTCCTCTGAGAATTCCACACACATCTGAAGACTTACTGTGGCCTATTAGTTTCTTTCATATCTTGGATGACTGAAGCCTATATATGGAAAGTAGCTGCCCACTTTCCTAATGCAGATCAAATTTGGATCAACCAAAGGAGCCCCTGGATGTTGAGTTGCATCTGTGCCTTACATCTGTGACTCAGGATATCAGCGAGTCATGCTTCTCTCTAACTTGTCCGGTACCATCACTCTGGAGTGAATGAGAAGTTATGGTTTCACCTGTAAAAATTCCGGGTCCTTTCACTGGACGTAGCCCCTGTGAAGAATAGGCTGCTGTAAAAGCTCAAAGATAATAAGAAGAAAACAGAAAATAATATGACATTAAAAAACAGTTTGGGGGGCGGCCAGATAGCTCGGTGGACTAAAATGGCTATTTAGATGAGACCAGCATCCAGGCTTCAGTCTCCAGCATGCCATGCTGGCCCCACCCTCAGGGTGCACTGAGGTGGAGATAGAGACTGGGCATGGTGGTGCGCACCTATAATCTCGGTGCTTAGAAGGCTGAAAACAGGAGAATCACAATGAGCCCGACCTGTGTAGTGAGACTCTATGCACCCTGTATTAAATACCACACACACAAAAATAAATTAATAAATACCATTTGGTTGGTTTGTTCTTGTTTTAATTGTTGTACTAGGTATTGAACTCAGCACCTTGCCCTTGCCAGTAAAGCACTCATGCTGCTGAGCGCATCTCCCTGGTCTGGTAAAAAACAAGCCAAAAGCTGTTTGGATAAACTGCTCAGTTTTAGTTTGGATCTCTATCCTCCAAATATTTGTACATTAGTAAAAGACACATATGTGCATCAAAATTATGGTATCAGGTCATAATCATAAGGAATTAGTATTCTTTGAATAGAGCCAAGGAATTTGGAGGGACTTGGTTGTTGATGATATCTTCCAGTGCCCGAAAAACTAGTACTTGGCATAATACAGTTTTTTTTTTGTTTTTTCCCACTAGATTCCTGAATGTAACAGGAGGAGGTACGGGTGTGAGTTGCCACCTCTAGCGTACTTCTTATGTACAAAACATTATGGGAGAATAGAAAGAAGAAAGTGTGGTCTGCATGTGGGAGAAAGACTGTAAGATGAGACAAAATGGTCTGATTGGTGGGGTAGTTTCTAGTGGTTAAGAATAAATAATCTGTAAGTTCTACAGATTGTTCCAGAAAGAAGAATGAAAGACAGATCAATTTTTGGAGACTAGTATAATCTAATCTGAAAAAGAGTATGCAGGACAAGAAATTTACAAACCAATGTTATTGGAAGCGTATCTATTAGATTTCTATAGAAATGTTAATAGCTTGAATTCAACAGATTTTTAAAAAAAATATAGAACAAAGGAGCCTGTTCTCAAAATTACTATTAGAAAAATCTATCAATAAAATTTGCATTGATAGATTAAAAGAGCAAAAGTATATACTCATTTAAACACAAACAAAAAAGAAACATTAGTAAAGTACAAAGTAAATGATGGTTTTGAAAATGTTTAGCAAACTAGAAATACATGGAAATTTTGTTTTCAAAACATTAACCTGATGAAAAGCACCTGCCAAAAACCTATACCAAATATCCACTCTTTGGCATTTTACTGATGGTCTATATTATTGAGCATTAGCCTGACAATGTTAATGTAATAAGGAAATAAGACAAACTATAAGATTTAGATTTGAGATAAAATTTCATTATTTACAAATAATATGACTTTTGATATAAAAATACCTAAGACTATTCTTACAACATAACAAAATTGCAATAATTGAAATCTAAGCTTCTGCCGGGCGTGGTGGCGCACGCCTGTAATCCCAGCACTCGGGAGGCTGAGGCGGGAGGATTGGTGTGAGTTCGAGACTAGCCGGGGCTACAAAAGTGAGCTCAAGGCCAGCCTGAACTGCACAGCGAGACCCTGTCTCAAAAAAAAAAAAAAAAAAAAAAAAAAAAAAAAGAAAAGAAATCTAAGCTTCTGGTGTATCTTAAATTTACTTGTGAATATATTTTAAAAGGAGAAAATATTCCTTTAACAATGCTCCTAATTTTAAGATAATGCATATTTATTTTTGAGGCTGGATTAGGATACAAAAGAGGGAGAATAGTGAATTCATAATTCTCAAGGTGGTTGAGAAAATTGCTTAAGTATTAATAACAGAATGCAGCTTTAATGAACTAGTTCTTTATAGTAAACATTCTTATAAGTTTAGTTCATCATAATAGATATATTTTGCTCTCAAAATTATAAAACAAGACCCCTTAAGACAAAAAAAAATGTTGATTTATTGAGAAAGTTTTCTGTTCTCAGAAAACAGATGTCAGGTAAAACTCTATTTTAGCAAGACTCAGATTTAACTTGAATTTTAATGCAATCAACTTGTAAATACCAGTAATCTTTTACTTATCATCTAAGAATAGGTAGTACCTTGCTGAGAATTTGTCTTTTAAAAATACTTAAATCAATATTCTACTTTTCAAACTTTGAACTTAAATTATCAACTGAGACCTATACATTCTGTATCCTATTATTTCTAACCATGGCTAAATTAGGGAGCCTGGAGTTTAACATTCATTATTCCACATATCAGAGGACCTGAATAAAACTATTAAGACAGTTCCATAAGTTTTCTATATAAAAAATCAATATATAGAAATAAACAAACTCCCAGACCTTAGTAATAATTTTAAAAAGGTAATAAGTAATATATTCTCAATAGCAAAAACAACTGCAGTATACTTACCTAGAAATAAATATAAAAACAAAACATATATATTATGTGGCGGAGTATTTACAACTATTATTGAAGGACAAAGAAAGTTGAAAAGGAGATGATATCTAACACTGTTATGCAGTGGATTATGCCCCTCACAAAATAAATCTAAAGGGCCAAGGATGTAGCTTATCTAGCATATTCAAGGTCATGGGTTCCATCCCCATCACCAAAAACAAAAGTTAATATTCTAACCCAAGTATTGGCTGGAAATGTGACTTTATTTGGAAATAGGATCATTAAAAATTTATCTAGTTATGATGAGGTCATACTGGAGTAGTAGAAATCCTTAATATTGATGTCCTTGTAAGAAGAGTCAAAATACACCAGAAGACACAGGAAAGAAAATGGTATGTGAGACAGCAGATACTGAGCAAGGATGATGGTAGCTGTGAAGAGATGGGGAAAGGCTGCAATTACTCTTTGCCAGGCAAGTGGTGCCTGGGGATACCAGATGCCACAAGCCTTGATCCTGGACTTTTAGTTTCCAGAACTGTGACACAGGAGTTTCTGTTAAACACTCCATGGTAAGGAAGCCCTAGGAAACTACCACAAGCCCTTTGGAAGGAAGATTTTCACTTTGATACCATACAGATTCATTGGTACATTCAACACATATTTACTGTGTTCACACACTGTGCCAGTACTACTCTCCAGAGTAGTTATTCTGCAGCCAACAAAACAAACTAAACTTTCTGTCCTCGGGAAGCTGCCGCTATAGATGGCAATTTTAAAGTGGATTCCGCAATGTATGTGGCAAAAAGTAGAATTCTACACAAGAAATTAATCAATAAGAAAATAACTCACTTTAAAACATAATTGGAAGACTAGAATGGGAAACTATAGCAGAGGAAATTGAAGCTAAACTGTGATAAGGGAAATTCAAATTTTATTTTTATTTATTTATTTTTTTAAGAGTTATTTTATTTTATTTTATTCCTGTTTCAGAACTTTTGTTTGTTTGTTTATTTTTATGGCTGGCTCAGCCTGCCCTGAGGGCAGGGCTGGCGCAGCATGTGGTGCCGGGGAATCAAACCGCGGTCCCTGCAGCTGCCCAAACTTTCCTAAGCAAGTGCTTTAGACCACTGAGCCATCCTGCTGGGCCTGGAAATTCAAATTTTAAAAACTACTGTTTTACTTAACAGATTAGGAAAAGTTTAAAGCATGATCTCAGTAAATGTTGGAGGAAGTGTGAGGTGTTAGCATCCCACTACTGTCACCGCAAGTTACCACATCTCTACTGGCTCATGTTACCACCTTGCAGTTCTGTGGGTCAAAAGTGCAGGCTGAGTGCTCTCACTGGGTCCGAACCCAGTTGCGGGCAGGCAGAGCTGCATTTTTCCTGGCAACTGCTGTATGAGACCATTTCCATTTTATCTCTAGCTTCTGAGGCCATCCTGGGCCTTGCATGGAGTATAGTCATTTCACACCTTGCCACAGTGTACCAACCTCATCTTAGGCCCACAAACTTCTTTCACCACAGCCCAGACAAGTTCTTCACTTGCAAAGACTCATGCTATTGAATTGGGTCCTCTTGGGGAATTTAGATTATCTGCCTATGGCAAGAAATATTAGTTGTATCTGCAACCACCTGATGTTGGGCTTGCTGCATTGTGTATGGAATGTGTGTGTGTGTGTGTGTGTGTGTGTGTGTGTGTGTGTGTGTGTATGTGTACAGGGAAACCAAAATCAAGATAGGAACAGGAACACACCTATCACTGCCAAAGTTTGCTTTCGGTCCTCTGTGAAGTTTCTCCCGCGTCCCTACTCCTACCTTTCTCCTCTCTAGACAACCATTGACTTGCTCTCAGTCACTGTAGATTCTTTTTCTAGAATTTTATATAAATGGAATCACACAGCATGTAATTTTTTTGGTCTAGCTTCTTTCACACTGCATAATTAATTTGTGACTCATCATGTGTTAATCAATTGTTCATTCCTTTTTATTGCTGAGCAGTTTTTCATGGAACATCGTAACTTGTTAATGCACTTATATATTAATAGATATTTGCATTGCTACTTTTTCAGTTTACCAATAAAATTTCTAAGATTATTTGCATATTTTCGTAGGAACACATGCTTTCATGTTCTTGGGTAAATATATAGCAGTGAAATAACTGATCATATGGCAGGTATTCGGCTACCTTTTCTGAGGAATTTTCAGACACTTTTCCAAATGGTTGCATAACTTTACATTTCTAGCAATAGTATAGGAGAATTCCGCCTCGTCCCTATCCTCTCAAGCACTTTATATATACGGCATGCCAGGCCTTTTCAGCTATAAGCACTTAAACAGATGTGGGCCTCATCAGAATTTGAATTTGCAGCCATGATGACTGATGTGGACCTGAATCCTTTTAAGTCATAGATATTCGGAGATGGGAAGAAAGTATTTGAAAGGAAAAAGGAACTAGAAGGGTTAAGAAAGGAAGGAAGAGGAAAGGAAAAGCATGCAAGCTAGCTGTACTACTGGTGCCTCTTAGTGGGTTGCCAAAAATGGTTTCTGCTAATATCGTTTGTGAAAATTTTTACACCTGTATCTTATAGTCGGAGTAATTACTTCAAAAATAGAGTTATATTATATGTTACCTATTTTTGTTCTCCTATTATTTTGTTATGAAATTTTGTTTTATTTTTCCCTAAAATAGAAAAATTATAAATTTACTGTAACTTGCTTTACGATCTAGTAGATAGCTTCTTGGTAAATGCTCTGTGTGAAAGGAACATGTCTTCTATGCTTGCTGGCTGGAATCTTCTTTGTCAGTTAGGTTGAGGCAGATAGTACAGCCAGACTTTCGTATTTGTGGATCAAAAATATTTTTAAAGCACTGTATCTACCCTTTTTCCCCTTATCATTATTACTTAAAAATTATATTAGGACATGGGGGCCCGGCAGGATGGCTCAGTGGTCTAAAGCGTCTGCTTAGGAAAGCTTAGGCGGCTGCAGGGACCATGGTTCGATCCCCGGCACCACATGCTGTGCCAGCCCTGCCCTCAGGGCAGGCTGAGTTGGCCATAAAAAATAAACAAACAAACAAACAAAAGTTCTGAAACAAGAAAAATTTTTTTTAAAAAATTATAGTAGGAGGGCCCGGTGGGATGGCTCAGTGGTCTAAAACGCCTGCTTGGGGAAGCTTGGGCGACCTCAGGGACCGCGGTTCGATCCCCGACACCACATGCTGCGCCAGCCCTGTCCTCAGGGTGAGCTGAGCCGGCCATAAACATGAGTGAATAAACAAAAGTTCTGCCGGGCGTGGTGGCACACACCTGTAATCCCAGCACTCGGGAGGCTGAGGCAGGAGGATCGGTGCGAGTTCGAGACCAGCCTGGACTACAAAAGTGAGCTCAAGGCCAGTCTGAACTGCATAGCGAGACCCCTGTCTCAAAAAGACAAAAAAAAAAAAAAAAAAAAAATTATAGTAGGACAGTCATACACAAAGCACTTGTATTAGGTACTAAAAATAAGCTAGAAGTGATTTAAAATATACAGCTGTGTATGGGCTCTATGTAAACATTGCCACATTTTATATATGGGTCACTGGACATTCAAGAACTTTTGGTGTCTACAGAACAAGGGGAAGGATTGGCTTGGCATGGACCCGACACCCCAGGGATAGCAACAAACAAGTATATGGTTTAAATTCTCCATATTTTTACAGATGCTTGTCTACTTATTCTATACATTATTGAGGCACTATCAAAATTAAAAGAGGGCATTATAATTGAATTTCATATTATAATTATAAATTTGATTACAGTTCTATCAGTTTTTAATCATGTACAGTATTTTAAAATTTTGTCATTGGTTGGATGAATGTTAAATATTATACCTTTAAAATTGGTTGTGTCATTTGAAATTATAAAATAATCCTTCTCCCTGTTAATATTCATCATAATGAAATCTATTTTGATATTAATATAGCCATTTCATTTGTTTTTTGATTAATGTTCACAGGTATTTATTTTGCATCATTTTATTTTTAAACTATTTTGCAATTATATTTAAAATAAATTTATCATAGGCAGTATGTCGCAAGGGTTTACTTTCTTTAAAAATCTGATTTAATATCTCTACCTTTTAATTAGAGTATGTCAGCTATTTAATGTGATTATTGATATGGTTAGGTCTGAATCTATGTTCTTGTTATTTTCTTTCTGTCCTATCTGTTACCTTTTCCTTCTTTTAAAACCTCTTTTTTCATTCAATTATTTTTATTTTTTCAACTTTATATTCATTAGTCATTAGTTTGGACTTTTTAGCTGTAACTATTTGTTTTGATATTTTTATGATTGTTTTAAAATTTATAAGACATTTAATTTTTTCTTAATATATATTCAAGTGATAGTCTACATTTTACAAGTAGCATAAAAACCTTCTAGAATCATCCTTCCAAAACACCCTGTGAGATATTTACCATATTTTTTACTTCTCTGTTATAATCTTTGTATTACTACTCTTTAAATATTTTGCCTCTATGAGTTACTATTTTCATATTATGTTTTTATTTTTTAAAGAATACAAGATGATGATAGCAAAAAACAGCATTAGAAGCAATACCAAATTTCACTAAGCAAAGTAACAGGAATTCGACAATGGCTATATTGCTTGATCTTCCCTTACTTGTTTAGGTTACCAGAGGTAAACATGTAAGATGGCTTAAAGAAAAGAACAAACAAAACAGTAACGAGAAATTATAAGAAATTCAAAAGAAAAGAAAAAATAATAATAAAAAAAACCCTTTAAGCTTTAACTGTTCTTTGCAAAAGGCCAGCAGAAATTGGCAGTAGTTATCCAAACTGCCCTACCTAAGTCATGTTAACTGTCTAAACTGACAATTCTCCTTTAAAGGCATTTGAGTAATTTAAAAAACGTAGACACCTATCCATGGGGTTAGGATTGCTGATGTACTTCATTCTGTCGCATAGACACAGGCTTCGCTTCCATCTGATGCCATCCCCCTCGCCCTCAGAGGCACCCTCACCCTCACCGTGCTTGCGGTGCAGGTCTGCTGTGACAACTACTTTCTGCTTTTTGAATGTTGGAAAATATTCTTGCCTTCATTAGGGAAGCTGTTTGTCCTGGTTGCTCTGGTATCTTTTTACTTATAGTAGAGCCTAGGGCTGTGCTTACTTTTGCTCCTCCCCGTGTATGGATCTTCTTCCTGACGCCTTTAAGACTTTTTTTTTTTTTGGTCACTTGCTTTGAACCAGTAGACGAGGTTGTGTTTGGTGTACTCGTCTTCATGTTTCCTGTGCTTATGGCTCAGGGAGGTTCTTGGATCTATGGTTTATAGTTATCAAGGTTTGAAAATAATGGGCCTTTATTTTTTCAAAGGTTTTTTTTTTGCAAATTGCTTTCTTTGTTGACTCTAATGACAGTACATTGAGTTCTTTAGAGTTGTGTTATTATAGTTTACAGATGCCATTTTCTGTTAGTTTAGTCTTGTCTTTTTTTCTTAGTAATCTATTTTGAGTAGTTTTTATTACTAATCTTCAAGTTCCCTGATGTATTACTTTACAGTATCTAATTTGCTGTTAATTCTAGGCAGTGAATTTTTCATGCAAAAATATTGTAGTTTTATCTAAGTTTGCTTTGACTCTTAAAAATATCTTCCACGTTTCCGCTTAACATATTCAATATTTCTTATAGCTGTTTCTCCTTTTCTACATTTTTAACATACAGAATGTGGTTATAAATACTGTTTTAATATCCTTGTCTCATAATTCTAGCATCTATGTTCATCTTGGGTCAGTTTTAATTGATTGATTTACCAGGACATTGTAGCCCAGATTTTTCTGCTTCTTTGCACACCTGATAATTTTTTATTTAAAGGCAGACATTGTCAGTTTTACCATGTTGAGTGCTGGATATTTTGAAGCCCTATAAATATTCCTGATGCTTCTTTTTTGGATACAGTTAGGCCACTTGGACACAGATTAATGGTGTCTAGTCTCGCTTTTAAGATTCATTACATGGCACCAGGGCAGCATTTAATTTAAAGATAGTTATTCCCCGCAGCTGAAGCAAGGCTCTTCTGAATATTCAACCCAGTGCCCATGAAGTGTGGGATCTTTCACTCTAGCTGGTGTGAACGGTGCCATGCTAAGTCCTACATCAGCACCGGGCACTGCTCCTCTTTATCCTATTGGTGGTTCTTCCCCTGGGTACACAGATTCCTCATGTGCATGGGAGGAATTCAGTTTTATATTGAATTTTCAATTCTCAAATGGACCTCCCCATAGTTTTCTACCTCTCTCTCTCTCCATCATTCCTCCCATACATAAGCCAGTTTTGTGCTTGTATCACAAGGGGCTATTTGGTGTCCCTAAAGCTATAAAAGCTTTGCTATCATTGCTCTAGGCTCTCAGCTTCATTTTTCATCAGGAACTTTTGACCTGGGTTGTAGCAGTGTGATTTGGGTAGTTTCAACATAGTAAATGTAGGAAAACTTTATGCTCAACTCACTGACATCCTACCTCGCAGGGATCCCCTTATAACCTCATGGTAATAGAAATCATACTATTTCTGTCCATTTTTCATTGTTCCAGGGAGGAAAGGAAAGCCAGTCCCATGGTACTTTATCTCAGCTGCAAGTATAAGTCTAAATATTCCACTTCATAAGAAGAGAATACATTTAAGCAATTTAAGTAAACCAACAATGTACACGTGGGTAGATTAGAAGGAGCCTGTTGGAGTGTTCTACAGTACTTAACAGGAGAATAAGACATTGACTTGTATAATTCTAAATTCTAATGAGAAAATAATGTCTGCATTATGACCTTTCATAACTAAATTTTAAAATCAGAAATAATATTATTATGCACATAAGTTTGTTTTCAGCAAATATGACAAGTGAATACAAAGATACACCAAAGGAATTTGAGCTGGTTGTCTTGGAAATACAATTGGAATGGTCAACAAAGGATACTTTTCTTCAGTATCAACAAAGAGACTTTAACAAATGACATAACAGTTCCGCATTCCTTATGAAGCTCAGTCTACAGTGTGTATTAGTCACCACAAGGACGCAAGGGCCAGAGCCAGGTGGCAGCTGAGTCTCTGGAGATCTGACTGAGGGCTGTGGTCCTCCCCCAGCCACAGCATCGCCGTTAGCCATGTCTGCTGTGACCACAGCCCTGCAGGGTGCTGGTTTGAGCTTTGCACTGGTAGCTGGGCCCTAGGCCTTGCTTCAGAGCTTGAGATGCACTTGGAGGCTGGGTTGTTAAAGCATCTGAGTGGTTTTGGAGCTAGAAAAAAATAAAAATAAAAAAAAATAATGTATATTAGTCCAATTTTCATTGCTGGGAGAAAACACTTGCCATACACAATTTAAGAGCGGGGAAATTTGTTTAGGCTCACAGTTTCCAAGGTTTAGTTGACTCCAAGGCAGAACCATCATGGTCAAAGGGCCCCACGGAGGAAACCTACTGAACTAATGGCAGAAGAGCAGGTAGAGCAAGCAGAAAGAGAGCCAAAGACAGAACCAATCCCTCAGAGGCCCACTGCCAGTGACCTTCTTCTTCCACTAAGAGTCCGGTCAGCTATCAACTAATCAATAAATAAGTTAATGCACTGATAAGGTTATGGATCTCACTATTGAGTTGCTTCCCAAAGGCCCTGGGCTGAATATTGCTGCACTAGGAATCAAATCATAGCCCAATCCAAAGAATCCAACCATGTAAGTAAGTAAGGATTGTGCCAAAGAAACGCTGTGCTGCATGCGTCTGACAACAACGGTGTTTGGCTAGGAGCTAAGAATTTGTTTAGAAATGGATGGAGGAGCTTGTTCACATGTAACTGTTTTGCTTTGCTTTAAGGTGTCTGTAGCATATCGATAAAAGAACTAATATTTTTAGTTAATAAAAATAATGGTGTCACTTATATTCCACTGATAAAAATAGCAATTGTCCTATCCACTGATGGTTTCTTCTTATAAGTTGATATGGGCTTAGACAGGCTAATGGTGACATGTCTAGAGGTCCCTTCCTGTCCTTCTTATGGCGACTGGCTGAATGTGACACAGGAGCCCAGAACCCAGTAGAGGCAGGTAGCAGAGGCACACAGAAATATGAGGCCTCAGTAGCATATGGCAAGGCAGAAGGACCAAGGGCTTTCCTGTGACCAGAGGCTAGTGACCTTGGGATAGCCGACTTTTCAGGCTTGGCTCCTTTCCGTTCAGCTGATGGGGAAACCAACTTGTACATTCAGCTCAGAGCAGGTAAGAAATACTCCTCAACAAACCCAGGGAAGCCAGGGCTGTGTTAACCTCATCCCAGATCATTTGAATTATGGGAATCCCAGCAGGCAAGCCGAAAGAAGGTTTCTCCCTCTGAAGCTAGCACACCCTCTATTCCTTTCTCCCTAACCATAGTGCAAAGGTTTATGTTGAAGTCAATGGTGTCTAATTAGTGTGAGCCTGAGACTGCACTTATAACTAAATCCTAATGAGCAGCCCCATTCTTGTGATAGACAGAAGCCAGTAGTTAGCAAGAAGAGTTTCATGTTTTAAAACTACCCTAAAATTTCAGGAATTGAGGTCATTGAAACTAAAAAATTAACTAGTTCCATCTATATGGATTGAATACCTACTGCCATGCTGGGGCTCCTTTGGGGATGTCATTTAACTTTATGGTACATAAAACGTTTGGTCATTTGGTAACATGTGTACCATAAGCCTATTTTTTTTTTTTTCAGTGCTTTGCTAAGGAAGTGTCACAAGGGACCAAGGGAGATGGAGAACATTGTGTCATGTTTTTTTTTTTTTTTTTTTTTTTTTTTTTTTTTTTTTTTTTTTTTTTTTTTGTCTTTTTGAGACAGGGTCTCGCTATGCAGTTCAGGCTGGCCTTGAGCTCAATTTGGTAGCCCAGGCTGGTCTCGAACTCGCACTGATCCTCCCGCCTTAGCCTCCCAAGTGCTGGGATTACAGGCTTGCGCCACCATGCCTGGCATTGTGTCATGTTTTGAGTGCAGGGAAAACATATCCTTTTTCCCCTCAGAACCTTGACCTAGAGCTTTCCAACAGCTTTCTTGGAAAAGTCATCTTTGTATAAAGACAGAGTAGTGAGTAGCAACTACAAGATTCCATCAAGTCCAATCTCCCTTCTAAAGTTAGATGCTTAACTCTTTGTGTTCTTGAGACTGAATAAAAGAATAATGCTGAGAGCCAGAAGGAAATCATCGAAGCTGGAGGGAGTGATGGGGCTCAGACAGGAGAGGAGAGGATCGCTGGCTAAGCAAGAAGACAGGGCTGATTCTAGAGGGCAAGTGTAGGGTGCACAATGTAAGGCTGCAGCACCTTCTTCTGTATCATATATATATATATATATATATATATATATATATATATATATATATATATATCCATGCTTTTATTATTTATTTATTTATTTATTTATTTTTTGTCTTTTTGAGACAGGGTCTCATTATGCAGTTCCGGCCTGCCTTGAGCTCACTTTTGTAGCCCAGGCTGGTCTCGAAATCGCACCGATCCTCCTGCCTCAGCCTCCCAAGTGCTGGGATTACAGGCATGCGCCACCATGCCCGGCTCTTTTTTTAATTATTATTATTATGACCAGCTCAGCCTGCGCTGGGGGTGGGTCTGGTGCAGCACATGGTGACGGCGATTGAACCCAGGTCCCTGCGGTTGCCTAAGCTTTCCCAAGCAGGCACTTAGACCACCGAACCATGCCGCTGGCCCCTCTTCTGTTCCTCCTGCCCTTCTCTCCCAGCAGTTGGCTGGAGCACCGTGCCACCCTGCCTGTGGCACGACCTTCCTCCCCACACTTCCACCCACCTTCTCCTCCTTCAGCTTCCTTCCTGTCCAATCTCTCATTGATTCCGGGCCAATTAAGAGCTTGCCACCAAGGAAGAAAGCCAGTTGATTAATTCTTAATATAATGTGAATGACTAAATAAGCCTTAAATATTTCCACTGAGAATTAGAAGTTAGGGATAGGGGATTTTATCCCAGCAGCAGGCCCACAGCAAAAGCTGGTTTGAGCCAATGGTCCTTCTGGAAATGTCCCCAAGCATCTGCATGGAAATTCAGATTTGTCCACCCGGAGCGGTGATCCTCGAGTAAGTCATGCCTTGGCCTCTTCTGGTAGCCTGTTCCCCAGCACAGGCATCCATGCTGAGCACACTTTTAGGGGGTTATGTGGATGCTGACTGCCCTCTCCAGAAAAAGCCTGAAGATATGGTTATTTACTCCTCTAAATAACACTACCTATCTATTCTAAGGGCCTTAGAACAGCAGAGCATGTTCTAGGGGTCCAAGAAATTCTTTATTACCTTTAATTTTTTATAACAGTTGCCTGTTATAATCCCTTCAAAAGCCAAAAATGCAGTCAGCTTCCTTGCTGAGTTAGCTGCATTACCTTTGGCAGTGTATAGAATGCTTTCTTCAGTGCTGGACTTGCCTGGCTTTGTAGGACTGACATAAAGCTCAGGCATCTAACTCCTAGCAGCCTTTGCCCAAAGACAGAAAATGATCTCCATGCTCCAGGGTCCTAGCCCCAGGGTCTTCCCTAGATGATTGGAATATGATGGATGCCATCATCATTCTCTTGGACAGTGTGCAACAATGGTTGTTTTAACTTTTCTGAAAGTGTGAGAGGCTAAGAAGGAAGTACCTACTCTAGGAAGGCTTTCTTGGCCCTTTTACTGGGGCTGAGCTGGGGATGGGATGGTCTGCTTTATAGGGCAGACCTGTAAGGATAATGACCAATATAAACAGCCAAGCACAGAAGTTGACACGGAGTATGTGATCAAATAGGTTATTTTCCTTTCATGTCCTTTCCTTAGGAGAATCCATATTCTTTGAAGTGATAGTGAAATATTACCACGGCTTTTGCTAACCTTGGAAAAACAGACTCCAAGTTTCTTCATGCTCAACTTTCACATGGTGTTTCTCCTCAGCTTGGAGTAGGGAGTCTGCAGTCTGTGAACTCATAGGTTTGAAGCACATGGACTTTGCAGCATAATGTATTCTCTCAGCGGTTGTGGGGCAAGCCCTGAGAGAGAGGGAGAGGGAGAGAGAGAGAGAGAGAGAGAGAGAAGGTGCACACATGATCCACCTGGGCTAGTCCACCAACCGACTGGTGGCTGATATTGTTACGACTAGTATGACTTGTGGCATAGTCCCTGATATTGATTTGAGTAATGCTGTGAACTCAAGGATGGTGTAGGTGGGTCTAGTAGATCGATAGGGAATGGCACAGATCTGAAAGGGAATGAAGAGAAGAGAAATGAGAAAAATAATTAAGTTGCCTTAGCTCCTCTGTTTACTAGGATTTGTGTCAAATCTTCCAAATATTTCACTTCATGTACACCTCATGGGATAGGCACTTCCTATCAGAACAGAGAGTAGGCAACTGCTCCAAGTCATAGAGCTCGTGTCTGGAGTGCAGCTCGACTTCTAATCCAGGCTGTCTGACCATACAGAGAGTGGTCTTCATTGTATGCATTTTAGGCCAGGTCAGAAGGTAATCAAAGTTTCTCTTTCGTTGTTAGGTTTTGGCTTTGTTTTATGGAAGCGTTTTGCTATGTATCCCAGGCTGGCCTCGGGCCTCGAATTTCCAGCGATCTCCCTGCCTCAGCCTCCTGGAGTGCTGGGATTAGAGTTATGCACGATCATACCTGGCAGGAGTTTCTCAACGCTGAACCTTAACAGATGGCTAGATTTTGGCAGGTGAAGAGAAAGCAGACCTTTCAGGTGGACGCAACACCAAAATCTAGGCAGAGAGGTATGAGGGAACAAGGTGTGTTTGCAGGTTGTGAAAAGACCGTTTTCCTGGGACACAGGATGCTGTCTTGTCTTATTAGGTGACCTCTGCTACTGCAGATTTCTATGGACTGGAAATAACACCAACAAGGCCCTTGTGAGGTTAAATGAGGAGAAGCATTTGGCAGAGACCCCGGCACTCGGTAAATGGTAGTTCCTGCATCTGTTCAGCCAATGCTTCCTAAATGTCTACTACATATCAGGCAAGGAGTGAGATCTGTCTAAAGCGGACCAACCCACTCCTCACCATTGTGAAGCTGAGGTCCTAGTGGGGAACAGCAACCATGTGTTTCACAGTTTAATAACAGCGGCAGTGAGGGCTTCAAAGGGGCAGGATGAAGTACTACAGCCTTTCATGACGAGAACGCCCAGCTCAGAGGGGTGGCTGGGAACTAAACGGAGTCTCTCTCTCTCTCTCTCTCTCTCTCTCTCTCTCTCTCTCTCTCTCTCCCTTTCTCCCTTTCTCTCTCTGTCTCTGTATGTATCTCTCTCTCCCTCTCCCTCTCTTTCTGTACCTCTCTCTGTCTCTGTCTCCCTCTCCTTTTCTCTGCCTCTGTCTGTCTGTCTCTGTCTCTGTCTCTCCCTTTTCCTTTCTCTTTCTGCTTCTTTCTCTCTGTCTCTTTCTTTATCTGTCTGTCTCTGTGTCTGTCTGTCTGTCTGTCTGTCTCTCTCTCTCTCTCTCTCTCTGTAGGTCACAATAAGGATTATCTGCAGCTGCAAAAAGCTGTTAAAGTTTTAGCATCATGCTCATTATTTGACACGATCAGAAATCAGGGGAATAACTAGCTCTGTGCTCGGGAGCCTCTCCTCTGGAAATGTGCAAGTAACAGAGCAGCGGCACCTGCAGAGCAAGTTTTGGCCAACACATTCCTAGAACCATGTTCTTGAGTGACTGGCAGGAAGGGAGACTGAGGCAGGTTGTGGTCGGCTGGAAGTTCTTGGTCCAATGTGAGCTAATACAGGTCTGAGCTAAACTACAGGGAGGGATGTTAACAGGAAGTTAAGACATTTTTTAAGAAAAAGTGACAAGATTTATTAAAGGTAAGAGAAGAAGGAAAGAGAAGCATAAAAGGCTACTGGAAAGTTCCAGATCTGGCTGAGTACAGGGATGAGGAACTCACAGCCAGAAAAATCAGGGCAAGAGCTGACTCATGGAGCGAGATGAGCGACTTCCACCTGTCCCAGGTCGTGTCAGAGGGCACCATGCCCTGACAAGACTGGAGTGCCGTATGCAAGTGAGAAATGAAGACGCAAGACCTTCCCAGAGAGGGCCTGTGAGGGACAGCCTTTGCCCGCCATCTGTCCTGGGTGGATGTGCGCAGAGAGGGCCGGATGTGGACAGTTTGGGGAAGAAGACAGAGGCAGAGTGTGCCAAGGGCTACTCCCACGAGGCTGGTGGAAGCGGTAGGTCAGGTAGGG
Organism: Myocastor coypus; assembly: GCA_004027025.1. Classification (NCBI taxonomy): domain Eukaryota; kingdom Metazoa; phylum Chordata; class Mammalia; order Rodentia; family Myocastoridae; genus Myocastor; species Myocastor coypus. The sequence goes on from PVJA010000441.1 coordinate 153,822, forward strand.
AACAAGTAGAGGTGAGAACAGGGCTGGCAGTCAGGAAAGCTGGTGGAACACGGAGGTGCAGGTGCCATCAGGGCCTAAGCAGAGGCAGGGACCCAGACTGGGGATGGGACCTTGGAGCCACCTTCCAGTACAGCCCTGGGGAGCCCAGGCTTCTTGGGGCCTGGTTCTGCTCAGCCTCCAGCTCCTAAAATGTGCATGTGGAGGGGAGAGACGGTTGGCTGGGAGTAGACACAGGGCCTCTGTACAGTTTCAAGTGTTTCTTGTTCACGAAAAAAGTGCAGTTGCCAGTGATAAAATGATAAGTGCTTCCTGCTTTTGGGAGTGGCTGCTCAGCTTGTGTGTTTCAGGTCTGTTGTTTCCCACTGCTCTTCCTCAGGCATGGGGTTTCTCCCAGCAAGTGCAAACTCTCACAGGTGCCAGGGCCACACCTGAAATGACTTGTGTGCATGGCCATGTGCTGTGCCCACCAGCTACCGGACCACCTACCAGGTCTTAGGCAGAGGTGGGAAGTCAAACCAGGCACCTCTTTTTCCTGACTCGTGGTGGACAAAAGAGTACATGGCCATCACAGTCTTCGCTGCGGTGTGCTCAGTACCTAGATGAGAAGCGTCCCAGGTCATAAATTGTCATACACACACCCCACTTGGTGTGCCATGGTGCCGCCAGCTCACGGCAGGGATAGTTGTTTCTATCCCTGGTCTCAAGAAGATGCAAAGCCTGCTTGTCCAAACCCAAACTATGTGTACCTCCTGTACCCAGGCTTCTGGCAGTGGCAAGGGTGGCAGGGGTTTGCTGGGTTGGGGAGGGAAAGGAAGACCAGGCAGATCCTAGGCACTGGCAATGGGGAATGGATGACAGAGAAACCTCTCTTCATGCTACCATGTCCCATCAGACTTTACCTAAAACTAGAAATTCTGGAACAAACCTGTTAAGAATTTGAAGATTGCGACAGCCCATGGTGAAATTCAAGCCTGGGTCCCAGGGTCCATGCAGTCACTGGCCATGAAGCCAGTCCCCAAGCAAAGGCCAGGTCAGAAGTACGGTGGCCGAGGAGGTGTCTGTGAGTCTGTCCTGCTGCCCACCCTTCGCCCTCTCACGTCTGCCTGTTTAGGGCCCCGGCCCACAGGGGAGCGCAAAGTGAGCATGCGCCTGTCCTTCTCCCGCTTCCCCCACCTTCCTGATTCTCTCTCCTGCCTAGCTCTGCAGTCCAGGCAGGCTCAGGGCACGAGCTGTTCCAGTGCAGTCTTTATTAGGTTTCCGGCTTCCTGTGACAACAGCCAACCCCCAAAAGAACAAGAGGAAATAAAAATCGATCCTTTACCAGCCAGAGTCCAGACCCTGGCTCCAGAGCCGAGGAAGGCAGCCAGGAGCCTCCGCCTGATGCTGAGGGCTGAGTCCACTGTGACAAGCAGCTCCAGCCCCTGAGCAGGCAGAGCTCAGCCTGCCTACGCTCCCAGGAGCTGCCCAGGCAATAGCGCAGCTGCTCAGCTTAGCTAAGGGCTCCCCTCTCCAGCTGTGAGGCTGGACCTGGGCAAGGTGGGCTTCTCCAGGGCACCCTCTCTGCCTAGGACACTCCCCCTTTGCATGCCTAAGGACCTCCCAGAGGGAGCGCCACCTAGGTTCTTCCAGCACTGACAAAGTGTGGAGGCTGCAGATTGCTATCTTAACCATTCAAAGGGGTGTCACTGGCCTCAGTTCTTGAAATGGTGAGTCTCAAAGCACTGATGTAAGAAGGATCATGAATAGGACTGTCTTTTCTCTAATCCTATAGACTGCTTCAAGTCTTTGTCCCAGTGAACACGGTCCTAAGCACTTATGAAATAAGCATTCTATCTTACCCAGCCATCATCATGGGCCGAGTTAAGCCTCTGACTCTACATGTAAGCCAACCACAAAGGTCCTGCTAAGAGGCCGTATTTCCTGTGAGAAAACCCTTGCTTCTCCCCCAGAATGGAGCTCACCCCAACTTGAGCACCAATTTGAAGCTAGGTAAGCCCCCACCTCCCAACAAAAAAAAGCAGAGCTTGAGAGTTATAAGCTACAAATGCCTTGGAAGATGACCTGATCCTGGATTCCACAGGTGTGGAGTGGCTACCCCAGGCTGGCCTGTACCAGCTGTTCTGCAGGTCACAGAGAAGGCAGTGGCTTCACTCTCCTCATGGACCGTTAGAGCTCAGAAACAAATGCCTGTTTGCTGCAGTCCTGGTGTGCCGAGGCGTGCTCACACTACAGCAGATGGGAAGAAGGGAACAGACAGGCCAGCAGTGGGAGGCGAGGAGCAGGGTGGTGTCAGGCAGGAACAGTGGCCCCGGAGTCTGTTCCCTGCCCCACCACTCCCTGGCTGTGACTTCAGCATCAGCCTCTTTGGGCCTGCATCTCCTCATCTATGAAATGGACATGGCAGCAATCATAGCCACACACCGCTTTGTTGTAAGGATAGCATTCATTAACTGTTGTGAAGCACATAAACCAGGGCTGCTGCATTGTATTTTATACAGCAATTCTCTGAGTACCAGAAATGGTGCCAGATTCAATCCAGAATCTCATGGGAAGGTTCATAGCCCAGGTAGCCAAAAACTGTAAGGGAATTTCCAGTCCACAACTTGTACCTTTAGAAACATCGACATGACTATGATATGTAATTTCCAGTAGGCGTTTGTATCTACAGCCCTCTTGCCCCACGTTGTTCTGGGCCCCTTCATCTCACAGCTCCCTCTCTCCATCCGGGTCTGAGCCTCTGGTGCCAGCTCTGTTTTGCTCTCCTCTCCCCTGGTGGCCAAGAGAACACATCCCACAGATCTCCTGCAGTGCCTGGAGACTGCGAGGGCTCCAGCTGTGCCAGTGTGCGGCGCGCAGTAGCCCTTTGCTGGAACCCAAGCTTTCACAGTTGTCCTGACCAATGACTGCAGCTTGCAGGCAAGGCTGATGTTCCCAGAATGCAGGTGAGTCCCTGTCACCTGACTTGGCTCAAGGACTCCCCAGGGCTTGCTGAGGCTTCCCTAGCCTGAAGGGCATGGCAGACGATCCTATGCCCTTCCAGAGTCTTTCTTCTGTAGGGAGAGATCTGTGCCGTGCCCTGCTGGCTCTCCCTGGCTTTCCCTGTTCCCTCCCTGTGACTCACCCTGAAGGAATTTCCTTCACAGAACATAAGCACATTGAACCCCGTCCTGGTGTCTACTTCTCAGAAGACCCGGCCTACCTCTTCTGCTCTCTTCGTTCTTTTTTTTTAATTTAATATTTTTATTGTTTAAATTTAACAATGGTTATATTACATATTTTCATCATCAGATCAGTTTAGATTAATACATATAGTTATATAAGATTGATCAAACAATTAAACATTAACCCTTTTAAATCAAAATTACTTTTTTTTTCTTTTCCCCTTTCTTTCTTTTTTTGAAAGTTGACATATTGCATATTGTCCTCACAATCGTTCTACAGAGTACAGTGTGTGGGCATGACCCACCTCCCTATTGATGTTGCTTAGAAAAAAATCTTTAAAAAAAGGAAAAGAATATACTTCTCTTTGGACTAAGAGGAAGCAGATACATACACAGTCAAATGTTCTGCAGTTGCAGTGGGCCACCAGTGAAGCTTGTGATGTTGGAGGCTATTGAATCTAAGCCTCCTAAAGCTCTGACACTAACAACAGTTCTACAAAGTACTGTCTATGGTCCCAAACTTAATCCTGAGGGGATTTGACCCTGGAAGATACAAAAAAGATGAATGTTTTGTTATACAGATCTTGCTTCGACTTGCCCTTGACCACCCAGCAAGAAAAAGAAAAAAAAAATGCTTAATTACAATGCATGAATCTCTTCGTTCTGTATACAGATTAACGCAGCCTCGAAGTCATTTCTTAGCCTCCCTCACATCAGTTCAGCATCACTAAATCATGTGTGTGTATGTGTGTGCATGTGTGTGCATTTGTGCGTGTGTGTGCCCTTTTCCCTGTCATCTTTTCTTTCTTTCTTTCTTTCTCTCTCTCTCTCTCTCTCTCTCTCTCTCTCTCTCTCTCTCTCTCTCTCTCTCCTTCCTTCCTTCCGTATGTATGTGCCTATGTATTTAGGACAGGGTCTACACGGTCTCACTGTGTAGATTGGACTTGTAGTGATTCTCCCTCTCTCAGCTTCCCAAGTGCTGGGATTACAGATGTGCACCGCCATGCCCAGTCTCAGTTGCTGTCTCAGTGTGTCCCAGGGGCAGGGTGGGCAGGGCATGCTAGGGATCGCACCCTGGCCACTGCGCTCTGCCTGAGCAGGTGCTTTAGTCGGTGAGCTACCTGACCAGCCCTCCCTTCCTTTTCTTTTCTTTTCTTTTTTTCTGTCTTTTTGAGACAGGGTCTCGCTATGCAGTTGAGGCTGACCTTGAGCTCACTTTTGTAGTCCAGGCTGGTCTTGAACTCGCACTGATCCTCCTGCCTCAGCCTCCCAAGTGCTGGGATCACAGGCATGAGCCACCACGCCCGGCTTCTCCCTTCCTTGTCTCCTTTCCCCCATCCTAGTTTTCCTTTCCTTTTGAGCGGGTTCTTCCCATTTTACAGTATCTATGGTACTTTTCAGATCTTGTTTATTTTGCAGGTGAGGGTAGTGAAAGAGCCCTTTACTTAGCGAGGCCATATAACTAGTGTATCCCTGGCAGTGCCAGTGTAGAATCCTGCCAGTTTGCTCCAGGTGCCCCCGACCTTGGTGAACAGGCTTTGGCCTGCAGCCAAGGTAAGAGCAACCCCTGGGGCTGTGGATCTGAGAGGTACCGGAGGGACACGCGGTCAGACTACACCCTGGGGATGGTCCTTGCACCCTGTGGAGCGGGCACCTCTCAAGCACAGGGAGGAGCCTGGCTCAGGGAGTGGGTCTCATTGTCCACATGGAGTGTGGCTTCTCTGAGGGCAAGGGGTACAAAGAGGGAGGAGGATCCAGGGAACTGGGTAGCTTCTGGGGAGGAGGCAAGAGGCACTTCTGGAGCACCTTCAATGTCATCCGGAATTAGATCATAAAAAGTTAAGTGCTTTTTAAAAGCAGATTTGGCCAGTGTGCTATGGGCTGTCACGTTGCCTTATGATTCAGAGGTGCTGCCCTTCTCCGCTGTCTGGGAGGTGAGAGTGAGGCTGAGCGAGGCTGCCGCTGTGGGGAGCAACGGTTCAGGTTCTCCGGCCTGCGCAGACTGCAGTAACCCGCCACGGATCAATCCCAGACCCCGCGGCTTAGCTCCTGAGGCTATGCGTGTGCTCAGCCCTGCCGCCGGCTGGAGCGCCAGGCCCCCACGGAGCCACCCACACACACACTCTGTGACCGAGGAGGAGTTTATCTAGACAGCTCTTAGCCCCGCCAGTTTTGCCTCTGCAACACAACAACTCTGGTATCTTGGCATTAGGCCCTCGTGGAGATTAAATCAAATAATCTATGCATAGGGCCTGGCATCTTCGAAGCACTCAGAAATACTAACTATTTGTGCAGTTCGCTATTTCCATTATCTGCGCTTGTCTGAGTGATTAAAGGCTGGGATTTTAAAGAGCAAGTAGAGAGGGCCCTGTTTCCTTCCAGCAGGTGACAGACAAGGATGCTGCTTCCCAATACTGGCTTTCTCCTCTTCCTCTTGGGTCTCTCTGGGCACAGAGTGCAGCTGTGCGGTGACTTCTGGCCAGCAGGATGGGGGCAGGGGTGACAGACTCTCCTTCTGGGTGTAGCAGGCATCCAAACCTCTCTAAGGACCCCGTCTCCATCTTCTCTTGTGTCCTAGCGGTGACCTTACCGGAACTGGTGGTGCTGAGGTGGTTCAGCCCCGACTGTCACGTGCCTGCAAGGAAGGAAGTCCTCCCAGCCACTCCTCCTGATTCCTGTGGCCTGCCGTGTGTCAACCACTAAGAATCCGAGGCTGCCTATCATAGCGCATAGCCCACCCTGACTCTCCCATTCAACCAAGCCACAGTGAGTTGGGAGCTGTCCGTGGCTTTATACTGCTGGGAAGCTGCGTGAAATGAGGGGATGGCAGGAGGGAGCCCCTCAAGCCCTTCTCAGCTCAGGTACCCAGGGCAGCTCAGGCGTCCTTAATGTGCAGTCAAGGACCCCTCCCTGTGAGGGAACCTACGAGACCCAGGAGCCAACTGTCCTCCCGGAAGGTCCGGAAAAGTTGCTGGGTCCCGCCTTCCTGGGGCCTCGAGCTCCAGCCCAGACAGTTGAAGCGACTCCCGAAGCACTGGCTCAGCATTTCAGGGTGAGAACGAGGTCACTGCGGCTCTCCCGAGATGCAGTGAGTGCCCGGAGAGCCTGAGCACGTCTGTGTCCGCATGTGTGGGCTGGGGCTAAGTTGTTCTGCGAATATTTATTTGTAGACTTTTTCCTTAAACAGCTGCAAGAGGTGATGTAGTCGGGCAAGCTGGGGCTGATCTCTGTTTCTGGGAGTTGGCAGCTGGGCAGCCTGGACCCGCAGTGGGCTGATGTCTGCGTCCCCTGACCTCCTCCTCCCTTTCATCTGCACAACCGTGCACCCAGGGCTTATGCTTGCTCCAGGCCCAGCTCACTGGAGACCGCTAGAGATACACGGCCCTACCAGGGCGCGCCCTCGCTCCCAAGAAAGGCAGACATTGTGAACTGCGTCTTGCACTGTGCGATGCCAGAGAGCACTGATTTGGAGCCAGGCAGAACTGAGTTCCAATCTCACTTCAGCCAGCTACGGAGAAACTTCAAAACAATTAGTTAACCTTTTAAAGTTTTAGGGTCTGGGGCTGAGGCTCCATGGCAGAACATTTGCCTAGCATGTACAAGGCCCAGAATTCAATTTTCAGTACTACTAAAAACATAAAAAAAATAATTAAAATGTAAAAATAAAGTTATAGTTATACATCTTAAAATGGGGGGATAATGCTAGCAATTTCCTGGTGAGGGGAGGTTAGGCTAGAACGTGAAAGTGGGCCCCCATGGCCCACCACTTCCCAAAGGAAAGGACTGGCTTTGGCTTTGCTTCTGATGAGCCTGGGAAAGGGCTCTGGACACGGCTCGGAGGCTGCCTCCAGCCAGACAAGACTAACCTGGATGCCATGTTCAGAACCAAGGGCAGGAAGGACGAAGGATTGAGATTCCACAGCCGGGCTTCTGGCAGCAGGAGGGTAACCCGATCCCAGACCCTGGGGCTGCCCTACCTAGGCTGGAGTCCTGCTCCCACCTGGGCGCTATGTGCTCTGTAGTCTCTCTGTGGCCCTGGATCCTTATCTGTAAATTAGGAATAATAACAATTTAGAATTGTTTAATGTCAAGTAAGTCACTGTATGCAGCGCACTTGGAATTGTGCCTGGCACACAGCGAGCATGCAGTTCTTATCTAACCTGGAAAGAAGTCCAGAGCTAAGCTGCTGCTTTCACTGGGGCCTGCGTGGAGAGAACAGAGGCAGCATCGCGCCTGGATCCAGGTCCCCTGCTGGACCACATTCCCAGGACTTAGAAGCCAGGACTCAAGCAGACCTGAGTGGCCTGTCAAGGCTTGGAGGGGGTTCCTCCCTAGGCCGGCCCTACTGGGTGGGATTCAGCATGGGCCGGCAGACTTGGAAACCTCTACCATGGCGGTTGGCAAGGGGGTAGAGGGGGCTGAAGAAAGCCAGATGGAGCCTAAACCATCTGGGCTGAGCTGCGAAGTCCAGGAGGCGTGGAATCAGAAGAGCTGTGGGCAGAAGGGGCCTCGGTGGGAAGCCTCTGTCCCTTTCCCTTCACCCACCATCAACTTTAGAGGCACAGCTGCCTACAGAGGCAGGGCTAGGCCTTGGCTCCAGCTCCCAGCCTCTGTCTGCATGCCTGATGGTGACATAAGAAAAGCCACTGCCACCGGCGTCCCTCGTTCACTACAACAGATAGCAAGGGCCAGCACACAGTGGCTAGCTGCGTGGACTCAGCAGCAGTGCTGATGGTGAGGGCTCCCTAGGGCTCCCGGGGCAGGAGCTTCAGGCATTCAAACCAGCTCTTGTCCCTTAGCGGGGCCGAGCAGAATTTCCTGGTCTTTGCCACCAAGACACTAAACTGATCCCTCCAGTGATCCTAGGCTCTGAAACTCAAGCTGCCAGAGCTGCCAAGGCAGCCTGCTGGTTTCGGTTTGTGGATTTTGAGAAGCAGGCTTGCCGTCAGGGTTCATCGAGCTACACAGGGTTCGAGGTCTGGATGCACACGGAGATGAGAGCCCCAGCCCCAAGCCAGACTCCCGAGGCTCTCCAGAGCATGTAAACAGGCTTTGGACAGAGCAGGGCTGAGGTGAGCCAGGCGCTGGGGAGGCTGGGAGCAGAAGGCCTCAGCTCCATGAGGTGCTGGGATGCAGCCATGCTGCAGGAAAACACGGTCCTAATGGGACTTGCCTTCCCTGCATGCACTTGTCTTGCTCCAGATGTGTCCGCTGTCCACCAGGGAGATAGCTCAGCTTCCTAAGCACCTGCCTGGCAACCGCAGGGTCCCAAGTTCAATCCCTGGTACCAAGTCTGTCTACTTCCGTCCTGCTGCAACCTACCCTCCTTGTTTTCTGTTCTGTCTGACTCCTCCATCCCATGACTTCGGCTCGTTCAGGACTTTGGTTCTCTCGCAGGTCCTCAGGCTCCTCTACCCAGCTTTGCTCTTCACCTTCCATGCTTTTATCTTCTGTGTTCTCTACTGACTTTCCTGTTCTTGCCTTGGGGCTACAAGTTGTGACTCTTGGGAAGGAATCATAATGCCAGGCCAACACTTGGCTGGTAGGTGGGCTGCTTGTTATGGCTTCAAGGGTCCTCCTAGATTCATGGGTTGGAAACGTCACCTCTGGGGCAGCAGTACTGAAAGGTAGAACCCGCAGCAGACGACAATGTCCTCAGGGAATCTGTCTTCACTAATGGGTTAACAGCATTGCTGCAGGAGTTGTACAAAGCGACTTCTGCCCCTGCAGCGTCCTTGAGTGCAGCAAGAAGCCCCACACTAGACACAGCCTCCCGCCCAGCTCCGCCTTTCCAGCATCCCAACATGTAAGAAATAGGTCTCTCTGTTTTACAAACTACTTAGTGTCAGGTGTTCTGCAGCAGTAGCTCAGAACAGACTAAAGTGCTACCTTGACCCAGTTGAGGGAGGCCTATATAATCTAGGGGATGGATGCAAGATCTGGCAAGTGCCACAAGCGATCTGCCTAGGACAGTCTCAGGGAGTCGAGAGGCCGCGCTTCCGAGGACTCACACCCTGCCTCCCCATTCGGCTCTGTCTTCTATCGACGGCTCCCAGTCTAATCACAGGACGTGGAAGCAGGAGTATCGAGAAGACAACGCGAGAGCGGTCAGTCTGTATAAAATTTGCACTGGTAACCCTGTAACCCTGTATTCCCTTCCACTTACCTCTGAATAGAAGCACTCATGATTAGTTTGATTCTTTTTAAAATGACAAAATCAACAATGTTCTTGCGAGTATGTGGTAAGTAGTTCCTACAGTGCAGTTCTACTCTGCCCTGGAGTTTGACAGGAAGCTGGTAGAAAACTAGAGTGGGAATATTTATTCCAAGTTGTTTGATTTTTTTTGTTTTGTTTGTATACATAGCTTAGCTGATCTTTTCATCAAGGTAGAGTTGGTAGGGAACATATTCTTTTCATACTCATTTTTTGGCTTTGTTTTTTTTTTTCCTCATCATACTCATTTTAGAGATGAAGAAATTGAACCTCAGGGATGTCTGGTCATCTGCCTAGGCCCTGTCAGAGATCAGTAGAGAGCTTAGTACCCAGTCTTGTTGGCAAGGCCGTGGTTCTCAGTAGCCTCGCTGGCCTGCTTTGTGGCCAGGAGCTCTACCTGGGCTGCCTGTGTTATAAAGCACATGGTTTTCACTCACAATCCTGTCTGTCCCTAGATTTCCAACAGCGAGCCTGCTGACTGTCTCTGTGCCTATCGTGTCTTTTCCAGGTGCTGACTTCTTAGACTGAGCCAAACTTCTTCCCAGTGGCCAGATAACGAATGTCTTCCTTCCTCCACACCTTGGCCGCATGGCCATTCTGCCTTGTCCATGGTACTGGACCTCACATGGACCATATCAGGTCTCTGGGAGACTATCCCTGCTTCCTCATCGGGAGCTCCACTTGTCACTGTGGAATTTCACACATACATCTGTATTTTGCTCATGTCCATTCCCACCTAGCCAAAAGTTTTATTCCTAAACTCTAAGGCTCTTGAGCTGGCCTGGTCTCCCACTTCCAGGCAGCAGGTAGAGCAGGACTTACCTTGAGTTTATGCCAAGCAGCTAGGCTCGGGCGCTATGTTTCCAGCTGGCCAGTTAAATCACAGAGTTTCCTGAGTTAAGAGCAGCATATGGATGAAGAACAAGCCAGCAGCCCAGCCAGGCTCCAGGAAGGGGGACAGGAAAGTTTTTTCTTAATGGCTTTATATGATCAGAAAGAGAATATAAAGGAGGAAGCTGGAACTCAGCTTTCCACAGAGTGAGGAGGGTGGGTGGGGAAGCTCTTCCCTAATCAGAGCCTGGTGGGAAGCCAGGAAAGCTGGGGCTCCAGCTGATTGCTTCTCTAAGGGGGTCTGAGAAGGAGACAGCTGTGCAGCAGGAGTGTGAGCTGAGTGCTGTGTGTGCGTGTGTGTGTGTGTGTGTGTGTGTGTGCGTGTGTGTGTGCCAGCCTGTGACTGCCCCTGCGTGTGCCTCTTCCAACTAAGGCCTGACATTCCAGGTGCCCAAGTGGGGCCAAGCTTTCCTTCTCTCCCCTACAGCACCTCCTCCGGGACATCTATGAAGATAAATAAGATACGGGTGGAGGCCTCTATCGTGTAACTGCGCACAAGGCACGTTCCCAGTTGTTTGGAGTTACTGCTCTGTATGGTATCCCAGGGTCCCAGATTCCTCTTGTCTTGTTTCCCCAGAAAGCATTCTTGTAAGCAGTGATTCTCAAACTTGACCTCACACCGAGTCCAGTGATGACCAAGTTGGAGGAATACTGCTGTGAGGTTTCTTTCTCACCTGTTTGGTTGAACCTGGATCACAGACACATACGTTGGGCTGAAAATTACATATGTAGCTACCACTTTCATTATATTGTTTAAGAATTTGGTCAGGGTACATAAGTCCTATTTAATACTTTGTGATAGGCTGGGCCTGGCACAGTATACCTATAATCCCAGCATTAGGAGGCTGGGGCAGGAGGATCATTGCAAATTCAGACCAGCCTGGGCTATAAAGTGAGCTAAAGGCCAGCCTGAACTGTGTAGCAAGACCCTGTCTCAAAATGACCAAAACAAACAAACAAAACATGATAGGCACTAAAATCCTTACAAGAATCCAAAGGTAGGTCACCTAAGACAGTTCTGGAAATCAGAGAAGTTATCTTGGAAGCCAAGATCCTCGTAAACACATATGACTTTGGGATAGCTTAGTTTATATATCTGATCAGCGTCTAGCTTTATTCATCCATGAAATGGAGCGAATGGCTTTGTTGTGAGGGGTACGCAAGGCAAACATTGTGGTTCTCAGCAGAACGCCTACTCATAGTTAGCATTAAATACGTATGAGCCGTCCTGTTAGTTACTTTCTAGGGTAGAAGACTGTGGAGATTGGAAGGTCCCCTGCAGCCAGGACACAGCTGGGTCTGGGTCTAGGTTTCAGCTTTGTGTCATTAGTTGTGTGCATAAGGCAGCCTAATACAGCCGCCTGGCAAAAGCCCCGGCTGCTGACAATGAGGCGGTGGGAGCCTGAGCACACCGGCAGGGATAGCAGCACCTAGTCGTTTAATGCAAGACTCTGTCTAGAATTCTGTCCTTTGCCCGTTACCTGTCAGGGAAGACTGTCTGGCTGGGCCTGTCTGTGTCCTCTCTGCCTGTAGGCTCCCGGGCTGCTGTGGTCCCTCAAAGGCAGGCAGGGCCCCGAGGGCAGCCCACTGTGCCCTCGTGTCTGCAGGAAGCACAGCTGCAGGTGGCCACTGTCCTCCAGCTCTGGCTTCATTTTCAACGAGACTCTGGGCTCGATTTCCTCAAAATCCCCTTTCCTTGCCTCCTCCCTCTCTACCTCAGGCAAAAGCAACTGTGTGTTTTCCATGCTTTATCTGAGCTGTCCTCTGGCACCGGTATCCTTCCCCACAGAGAGAGCCCCTGGGTCTGGCAGTGCCCTTCTGCTCCCAGTTCTGTCTCAGCTCTAGGATTTTGCTCCCTTTGCCCACTGAAATGACAGCAAAACGTGTGTAGCAGTACTACACACAAAGAAGGCTCAGGTACCCAGTGAGAGGAGGCAGCCTGGGGAAATCCCTCCCTGAGCCCTGAGGGCAGAAATAGGAACCCCTGGAGACACCCCCCCCACACACACACACAGCACCCTGGAGAGCCAGCTGCTGAGAAGCCAGAAGTTTCCCTGGAGGGTCTAGAGGCCGGTTTCTGACCAAGCGATCACGAGAGTGGAAGGTACCTCCTACCTAGGAGAGTGCTTTCCTCACTGGGTCGAGACAGAACTGGTTTTGTGGAAGATATTCAAGGGCAGCAAGAAGGTCCAGGGTTCTCAGACCCCTTGGTTCTTGTATCTAAGAGGACACGCGCCCCTCAGCCTGTGACCTCTTCTCTCTCCTCAGAGCCATAACCATCCTCACAGCAGCAACGGCCGCGGATGCATTAGCAGCCCTCCTCTCAGTTCAAACACCTCTCAGCTCTCTCCCTCTCCTATGCCCGCTGGTGGGCTCCTTTCAGAAAGACTCCCAAACTAAGGAGAAGAAGCATGCGGGTGGGTGGGTGACACAGATTGTTTATCTCTGTCTGGTCTGTCACGGCACTCTCCACACCAAATAAAGAAACATAAGTCAGGTTTCCTCTTGCCTTCTGGGATCTCAGCAGCTACCTCTGTGAAGGGGGACCAGGTTGGGGGTGCTGGCGGCCACCTAAATGCTTGTTGAAGACCTTTCTTATAGCTGCACATGATCTCTAAAGTCTCCTCAGTTTTCCAGCTGAGGGCTACATCTCCCTCACGAAATCACTCTGGCTAGAAATTTCTGTTGGGGGAAGAAAGGGTTGTTGACAAAATGCACAGTAGAAGCACAGTGCTGTCTTCGTGGAGCTCAGAGCCTGATGGAGACACGTGATATGAGCTGTGGCCTTGAAGGAGGGTCATGGCATCGGGTGGTGAAGGCATCAAGCCTGGGAAAGAGCCAGAGGAGGTTGCCCAAAGGAAGTGGCCACCAAGATGCGGCTGGAGGATCAAACCAGGCCATGGCAAGGCTTCCAGAACCGTGAGGTGGGATGCTGGGCTACCTGGAGGGAGAACGTGAGGATGGCCATAGCCACTGAGGTAGGAGATAACGGTGGCCTGAGCCAGGCGGGAGACAGGGGCTTGGAAAAATGGCAAGAAGGTGACAGGTTTTTAAGAAGTGGAATTGGTAGGAGATGGTGAGTGGCTGGGTGTGAGGGATAGGAGAGGAAGGCTTCGACAGGTTTGTGGCCTGGACAACTGTGTAGGTGGCCAAGTCCCTGAGTCTCGAGGTGCTGAAGTACGTGGCAGGGCCGTAGTTTACATCACACGTGACCTTCTCCATTTGGGCCACATTAGGGCCCCCCTGCCTGGAGCGCACCTTATGCAACTGATGAGCAGTCGTGAGATGAACAAACACCAAGACCCACGGCTGTGGAGGGGTGGACGTCGGGTCAGCTTGGGCGCACCTGGGAGCCTGGAATCTGCACCAGAGCACTGTTGTGACCTTGGCCATCCCTGACACCCCCAATCGGGTCAGGGACTTCTCACATGCTTCCCTGGCTCTCTCACTTCCTAACCCCAAGCCCATGTGGGCTCAGCAAGCTGTCACCCTAGAAGACTACAAGCCCCACGGGAGCAGTGACTGGATGTGTCTTGTTTGCTGTCACGTCCTACAGCTCTTTCTAATCAGTTTCTAAGAGTGACTATGTAGAATGGATGAGTGAGTGATCTCGTCTACTGGTGTATCTTTCAGAGGGCAGAAACCAAGTCAAAGTTGCCAGCACCCTAGCTCCTGCACTGCACCGAGTGTTTCCTGCGGAGCCTCTTGGCCTCTGTTCTTCCCCATCATCAGCCTGCTTTCCACAGAGTAAATATAAGAGGGTCCATGTGACCACCTCCCACAGACTTCTCAAGACTTTTTACAAGTCTGCCATAAGAATGTAACTACCCAGTGGAGCCCCTCAGGACATGTGGGCACTGGCCCCACCTACCTGTCAGCCCCTACTAAGTGCCCCCATTGGTAGGTGAAAGACCCACTGGAATCCAAGCGGTTTGACCCCAGTGCCTATGCACAGAGCACTTCCTCTACTCAGTGTCAGCTGTGAGAGTGAAGATGAGCCTTTGTAAGCCACAGCCCTGCCAGACACATGTAATGTCCTAGGCCAGCCAGATAGGTCAGCAGATTAAAGCACCCCCTTAGGGGGATGCAGGGACTGAGTTAGATCCCTGACTTGCCCTGCAGCCACCCCACCCCCACCCTGGCTTTGGACCAAGAATCCTCAAGAATTTCAGTGCGTACATCTCTATAAGAAATTAGAAGAATCCCAGTGTGGTGGTGCTTGCCTGTAACCGGAGGAGTATTGCCTCAAAGTAAATTATAAAAAAGGTCTGGGCCTATAGCTGTACGTGAAGGACCTTGTGGGCCCGCCCCAATACCACAAACACACAAATAAGAAAGAAACGATTAGCATTCCCACATACACTTATCATAAATCTAAATAGCTTCATAATGTGTTATTTTCAAGGTATTATGCATCACTATAGCACTCTTTTAGATGTGTCAGGAGAAACTTTAATAAAATAGCACTTCGATATCTACCATTATCTACATAAGATCAACTACTGTTCCTCCCTCCCAAAAATGCCTTACCACTTGCTAATTTTACATTATTCCATTCTCTTAAGCCCCATCTTACCTTCTCATAGAATTTTGCTGTATTATTGTGTATTTGTATGAATTAAAAAGTCTTTTATTGATCATTTCATTACACATATGTTAAAATTAATCTTGAAAGATGGCTTCTGTGGGGATCAGCGTCGCAGTTCGGTGGTAGAACACTTGCCTAACATGCATATGCCCTGGGTTCAGTCCCAGTAGTGAGAAAAATTCTGACTCTAATTTATGTGCAGTAAACCATTGTCCTTTTTTATCTCTATTTTTTCATTTATTTTAATGAGAAGGAAAAACAGCAAGGAAATAGTTTCAAAAAAGATTAGTAGGACAGTCACAGTAATTAATACATTGCATATTGTTGTCTTCCTAGTAGTTATTCAGAGGACAAAATGTAGACATGACGTCTTGTCTAAACAATATTAGTGCAAGCCTTTCTTCTCAATGAACGAAAAGAAAATAGCTGTATATCTATTCTATATTGTGTATACACACATATTTTTTTCATAACAAAATGGCCCTTTATCTACATCCTTTATTATTTTGTTTTGTCAGAGATGGGTGTTCCATTGCTGTTAGAGAAGCTGTATCTGGAGAAGTCTTTAAATGACTTTTTCATACTTGATGCCAGTCCAAAGATTGTAGGTAACTGAATTCAGGAAAATATATAGTCCAATAGTTCATAATAGTAGTGGATTATCAGCACAGCTAGCAATTATCAGCTGTTGACTTGAGCCTTTTAAAGCTCAGCATACTAATATAGCTTTACTTTTTAGACTTCGTGATTACACCTTTTTGCTGGATGGTTAAGACCCAGTCAAATCAAGATGTATATAACTAAAAATGTAACTTTTGTATCTGACAAGGTCAGTCAAATCTCCTGATGATTTACCCTGGAACCATGCACAGCACTTTGTAGGCTTTTTGTCAGTGTCAGGCATCTGGATGAGTCACGGCCGCTGCGTGATCAGTTTTCTCTCTGTGAAAGCCTAAGAGAATGTTTTCTCTCTAGGTGACTCTCCTTATCTTTGACAAAGTGGCCAAGCATGTTTACTACAAGAAAGTTAGCCTCTTTAACAAATGGTGCTGGAAAAACTGGCTCTCTCCTTGTCGAAAACTAAAACTTGACCCGGTTCTATCACCATGCGCTAAACTAAAGTCAAAATGGATTAAAGATCTAAACCTTAAAACAGAAGCACTAAGTCTCCTTGAAGAGAAACTAGGTAGAAATCTTGAAAACCATTGTTTTTTCCTTGAAACAATATTACAATAATAAGAATTACATAATTGACCAGAAGAATATACATATAAAAGATTCTGGGAGAAAATATTAAGTGCATAAAACAATATATATTTTTCAAAATCCCTTAATGCAAAATTTTAGGTTCCTTTTTACAGTTAGCTTGTTTGTCAATGGAAGAACGTTAATTATTGCTACAACATTCACACCAAAAGCAGAGAAAACATCTTGCATCACTAGTATGTGGGAAAGTATATTATGGCTTATTTATTAATGACAATTGCTAACAGCATTATTTATTATGGAATTCTCAACATGTTTCACTAAATTAATCCAAATCTCATTTGCTGACGGCAGGAATGAATGAAGAAGCAGACCTATGGCTGACAGCAGAAAGGAATGAAAAATGGGCGGGGCTCTAATACGTGTTTAGTGCTGGCATGACTCGAAGGTATAATGCCGAGCAACCTGAAGGAAATGGAGAGCTCTGTCTTCTCCTCCTTCAAGCCATGCAAAGTATGTGTCTGAGACCTGAATGAGTGACAGTAAGTGCCACCTTCCCAATTCCTTCCTATTGAGAACAGTAAAAATGTAGCGTGTGCTTTAGGAGAGATGAGAGCACTCAGCTACTGCTTGGTACATTTTTAAATTTTGCTTTCTTTCAGACGCATCCAGGCTGGCCTTGAACTCACATTGCCTGGACTGCAGTGTGACCCTTCTGTTTCAGCTTTAGAGTGCTAGAATTGTAGGGATGCGCCATAGCATTTGGTATACTTGCTAAAGCTTAAACATTCTGCTCCTAAGCTATGAACGGCTTTGCCATTTGTTATGTGGATGAAATGAAGCCGCCTTCAGTGGTTCTTAACATGATGTTCTCAGTGCTTTGGCTCTTGGGGTCATCCCTCAAAAGCACAGGAAGGAACATGTGGAGATTTTACATTAAAATTCATCATTCCCATCAGTCCAGTTCAGAGTTTCCAAACTTGATGCACCTAATTACAAATAGAAATATGTATACGATTAGAAAAGATGGGAACACCTTCAGGCTTATGATGTCTTGAATTGAAGCCAGTTTATGCTGACTCTTCAGTCTTCATCTTTCTCTCCTGTTTGGAGATGATAAATGACTAACAACCACATGATCCCTGCCTTCTTGTACACGGAGTTGGGTTGTTGTTACTTTTTACCCTTCAATGCAGTTGGGTGAGATTTGGAAGGGCACAGTGACTTGGAAGCAACCTTCCTGAGGTTTCTGGGACCTCTAAGGCAAGAAGGCTATTGTTTTCTGGTAGCAAGTTGCAGTGTTATTCTTTACCTTTGTTGTTTTAAGAAGCATCCATGGTATTGCAAACACTTTGCAGTCACTTGCCAGTGCCAAGGTCACGCTTTTGGGTTTTCTTCTCCATTTTCTTAGTATGAAGGGGCTCCTCAATAGTTCTGGAGCTCCCATCCCAGTTAAGCATGGGGCAACCTCTCTACTTCTTCAGGAATCATTCTAAAGGTCCTGCCCAGAACCTATGCTTGCAGCCCTCATTGTAGTTTTATAAATATCACTTCCTTGCACAAAGTCTCTTCTTGCTTAAAATACCTAAAAGGTTTCTGTTTTCTGCACTGAACCCTGGCTGGTCTATTGATACTCTGATAGGACTGACATTCTGGCTGGCATGTTGACATCATCTCCTTTCTTGATGTTCAGAAGGTTTCTCCCTTTAGTGAAAACCACATAACATATAGAAAAGATGAGAAAAAAAAGCCTTTTCTTTTTTAAAATGGGAGAACATAACTCCAGAAGACATATTGGGAGGTGAGGGACAGCACGATATCGCAAGATCAGAGAAGGGTGCCTCTGGGTGTTTAAGTGTAGAAGTGGGTTCCCTAAATGCTCATGCCCATGATCCCTTGGGAAAATCCTTATGTACCTCTAGGGCAGTGGTGGCAATCCTTTTAGAACTTTTGATGACCCCAAAAAAGCCTATTGCAGCACGTGTTCCGTGTTCCTCAAGTTTGCTACCACTGCTCTAGAAGCACCTAGCTCAGAGATGTGATGCTCTTTTAAAAAACTTTCTAGAAGACTGGGCATGGTGGCACATGCCTGTAATCCCTTGCCTGGGAAGCTGAAAAACAGGAAAGATCACTGCAAGTCCGATCTGTGTAGTGAGACCCTGTAGACTCCATACTAAATACATTTTTAAAAACCTTCTAGAGACTTACAGGGAAAAGAAAACACTTCGCTGCCAGTCATTAGGTGATCACTGTGTATTGGGGGGGGGGCTAGTATCATTTCTGAGGGACACGTGGCCATCATTTCTATGTGGGCAGTTGGAGGAGGGCAGGGAATAAGGTGGACTTTAATGGAGGAGGGCACAGGAAAGTGAGAGGATGTCCTGAGTGGGGAGAGTGAGGAAGCTCTGCTGTAGCTCGTATTACAACCGCTTAACCAGTTACACTGATTAATCAGTGACCAGTTACACTGATTAATCAGTGACCCATTATTAATATCTACTTAGTACTACCTAGGTCATGATAGTGTGCAACCAGTATTTTTTCAATAAATGAGTGAAAATTTCCAAAGATTATGGGAGACATCAAATGGTAAGAACAGACATTCATTCCAAAACAGGCTGTAGTAGACAATTAGGGAGGAACACCCTAGTGTCACAGTAATACAAGCTTTGGAACCTTGTGATTCCATCTTATGCTGGCTTATAAACTGCACAGGATTGGGAAGGTAAATTGTTTAACCTCACAGTATTTTTCTTTCAACAGAGAAAAGAGAGACTGTATTGCAGAGAGTAAATGAAAACAATGTAGGTGGAAGAAGTACTTCGTGCTTTGTGAGGCAAAGAACCTGTAATATAATCTTATTCAAAACTGTGGGTTTTAGGGTGTGCTCTTTATTTTTATAATATATATGCTATTCGGAATTAGTGGAAGATGTTGATGTGTAACGGTTTAAATAGCAATTTAAGCATAGGCTCTGTGTGGAGGGGACCAGCAAGTGTGGCTCTCTTCATTCTGTCACCCCTGAGCCAGTTGTGCCGCAAATTTCACAGGGGAGGCAGTGAGGACTCCTTAAGCTTCTCCAAAGGCCTGCACACCAGGCAGGCACCTAGTGTGGGGGAAACTCTGGAGCGAAGCAGAGGTGCCCAGGTTCCTGCTTCTCCAACAATTGATAACATCAGCCTCCTGTATTTTAGCCAGGACGTCTGTACTTGTTACCTTCCTCATTGCTGGGCCAAAATACCCGACACCCAAGAGTTAAAGGGGGAAAGGTTTGTTTAGCTTATAGTTGTAGAGATTTCAGTCCATAGTTATCGGGCTCCAAGGCAGGGCAGCACGGTGGAGGAGAAACAGTCCATGGCATAGCAGGCAAGAGGGCAGCAAGCAATGAGCTTTCCTCTCTTGTATTCTGTTGTGGTTGGCTAGTATCATCCACACCCAGGATGAGTCTTGTGCCTCCACTAAATGTGTTCAGCCACATCCAGACTTATGCTATTCCAGTCAGTAGACTAATCCAGTCATCACATATCCACTATCTGCATTCACATACTGTAGGTCCAGGTACCCCTGGAAGTCCTCACCTCTGAGCAATGAGATGCTGAGGAGATCCCTAGGTACAAGCCATGAGAGCCTTCTACCATTCTGTTTCAAATCCAGACCTAGCCCACCTGTACTTAAACTTTTGAAACAAGCTCACAGCTAAGTTTCCCTAAATCTCAGAAGACACTTTGGACTTGGACTTAGGCAGAGCGCAGCAGCTGGGGTTCGATCCCCAGCCTGCCATGCTGGCCCTGCCCATGGGGCATGCTGAGACATCGATTAAGACTGAGCATGGTGGCACACACCTGTAATCCCAGCACCTGGGAGGCTGAAAATAGGATAATCACTATGAGTCTGATCTACATAGTGAGACTCTGTACACCCTTTAGGCCCCATCTTAAATACAGAAAAAAAAAAAAAAAAAGACTGTAGCACCATGCAGGATACATGTGAAGCATCAATGCATATGTTTGTTTAAAACTGAAAATGTCAGGAATGCCTACATTGTGGAAATTGTTTCCAAGGTCACTTTTTCTGTTTCTAAAAAAGTACACTGAATTCAGATATAGAGGTATGTTGCTATAGTTGCAGCATTCTGGGTGGCTGAGGCAGGAAGATCATGATTTGGAACCTGATCTGGGTAATTTAGTGACTTAGTGTAACTTTAATGGGTATTTGAGAAAAAAAAAGTCTGAGAAAGTAGTTCTGTGTAAAGATGCTGCGTTCAAGATCCAGTACTGAAAGAAGAAGAAGAAGAAGAAGAAGAAGAAGAAGAAGAAGAAGAAGAAGAAGAAGAAGAAGAAGAAG
>PVJA010000442.1:0-20000 GCA_004027025.1 Myocastor coypus
AAAAAAAAAAAAAAAAAAAAAAAAAAAAAAAAAAAAAAGACACACTGCCATTAATCCCACTGAATATCCTCCCTTTTGTAGAACACACGGATTCCTTCCTTCTTGTCACTTTCCTGAGTACTTCTGGAAGTCCTCTTCTGTGTGTGCTTTATGCAGTGATTAAAGTGTACCCAGCCTCTGAATGCCATTCAAGAGGAGGGCGGGCTGCGCTTCCTCATCGCTGTCCCAGACTTGGTACTGCACAACTTCTGCTCTTTCCTAACGTCCAAATGACCAGGAAAGGGAAATGTTCTGAATTCATGCAGAACAAGGCTGTCACAAGGAGCTGACTAAATACACTCACAAACGAGGACTCCTAGAACTGCTTCAGAAAGTGGCAAGGAGCACAGGACAATTGTATTTGGAGCAAAGGAGAGTACCTTGAGGGGCATTAACGACAACATGTATTTCGCTATAATAATTTTAAAATAAATATTCACCTTGTTTTAATAATACCTCACATATTTATTTCATTTCTGAATGAGTGACTACACCAAACTTTTCTTGCTTTAAATGGTCTAATGTTCTACGTGAGCAACCAGACTATGATTTTAAAAAACAAATTGCATAACACACATGGAAACTGTGTTCCTTATTTTGCACAATTTGCACGCAAAACATATGGGTACTCATACACACAGGTATTATACCTTTCAAATGTATGGCAGAATTCAGCCATTAGGCAGCTACTGAAACCCTTAATCTGTAATACTGAGATATAGATACTAAGCCATAACCTCTATCCTCAAGAAATTCATCTTTTCAAAAGGAGATGTAAAGATTCTAAACAGACACTAAAATCTTTGGTTCAAATTGTTATAGTGTACCAAGTTGTTCTCTCACTGGCTCTTTTATTACAGCAAAATTAGAGTACAGAGCATGTCCTACTTGAATTTAATTCACTAATGAATAGTACATGATAATGTCCATGGACTTCTTATCCCTAAATTCTACTAGTACTGTCACAAAACAAGACTTGTAAATAATCTGTTTATCAATTCAATCAAATAACTTCCAAAGATAGGACCAATTTCTCATCTTGTACACAATTAAGAATATAATTGAATCAAACTAGGGAGATAAAGTTAAATGAAAAGATCAGTACATGGATAAGAGTAGTAGAATTAATGATAAAAAACCTGCACTATGGATTTCCCCAGAATGGAGATGCAACTAGGAAAGGTTTCTATGTGGCAGGCTTTCATAACCACACAGGAGTCGCCTCAAAATTCAAAATTTTAGGGGCCACAACAGTACTTGATTATGTTGTCTTCAGACTAAAGGTATATAAAGTTTTTCTCACTGTCGTTGATAAATAAATACCATTAAAATGGATTAAACCCCCTACTTAACCATTAGAAAATTGAATTCAAAAACTTTTTTATAAATGAATAAGACTTGAGTAGAATACACTCACTGAATTTTTCCTAGGAAAGAGAATTGGTGAAGAAAGAGAAGAATTTCACTAATGCCACACTCATTTCAGTAATAGTTAAATACTATTAACTAAAAAATACAACAAGCTTCTACTATTGTTGTGGTTTACATTTCATCCTAAAGTAATGCCATGGTAAAAAAAAATCAAGGTGAAATGCAACAAAAAATAACTAAGGATTCCATATATATTTTATTTTATTTTATTTTATTTTTATTTTATTTATTTATTTATTTATTTATTTATTTATTTATTTATTTATTTATTTTTCTTATTTCAGAGCCTCTGTTTATTCACTTATTTTCTTGGCTGGCTCAGCCCGCCCTGAGGGCGGGGCTGGCACAGCATGTGGTGCCCGGGGATGGAACCGTGGTCCCTGAAGCCGCCCAAGCTTTCCGAAGCAGGCGCTTTAGACCACTGAGCCATCCTGCCAGGCCCCATCCATATATATTTTAATAATTAATTAGATTAAAATAAAGCTCATAGCTATTGATGCACTGTGATCAAGAGGCTTTTTAACTTTTTTTGTAAGATCATGAATTGGGCAAACACATATTAGAGACATACCTATTTTGTTTCTATTGTTCTTTGCCCAGTTTAGTTTGGTTTTTTGGTACTTAGAAACAGATATATATTCTTTAATATAAATTGCTACACATAGAAGATGTGTAGGTGATTATGTAAATGGCCTAAAGAGAAGTTCCTGAAGTGTCACTGAAATGACAAAGGTATTGTCTCTGAATTGTGACGAATTGAAGTGGGTAGACTCAAAAAAGAATGGTAGAATTACTCTTACAAGTAATTTGATGAGTCTGAGAAGAATGAATGAAATGAAGTCTTCCCTACTTAGAAAATTATCTGAGAAAAATCTTTAAGGGGATGGCACAACCATAGATTATTTATCTTGGCATGTATATTATAGCAGAAAACAAAACTTTTTGTCTGTACTTTGAATTTCATTAAAATGCATGTCTACAGGTTAGCAACAATCTGAGCTCTTCATATACTCTTAAAAGCATTGGTTGGTATCATCCATAGAATCCTGTTTCATACCTAACAACTGAGAGAAAAGCAGGATATACAAACATAAGAAGATGATTAACTATTGGTGAGAACAACACAGTGTAGTAAAGACAAATGGTACTGTTGTGTATTCTTTTTTCTTCTGTGCTAAGCTTTCTATAAAAGAATAATTGAAAAGCCTGGTTCTCATGTTAATGATAATAAGGGTACTGATCTATAGATTTACATGACCAAAGTCTTTTTCACGGACATATATACTGATTATAATAGACAGCAATGCTTATATAGTGCTTGAATTTTCCTAACAAATGTGTCTAATAAAGACAAGTATGTGGTTGGGGGGCGCCCAAAAGGGTGTTTACCATACTGTCATGTTTATACCTTGCTTTCCTAATGATTTGTTTCATTTTTTTTTGAAAAGCAATAAAAAGCTTAGGGATTTTGATAAAGTACAATAAAATATCAGCATTTTATAAATTGAGATATATATCAGTATTAAATTTGAAAAAGTTGGGTGGATTCAAGTAAAAAAAAAAAAGACCACCCAATTTTATGACCTTTGGGTCAGAGAGCAAGTTTTCACAAATTTGAGAATGGTCCATTTTAAAGCCATGAAAATCTGTGGTCCATATGTTAGAAACTCAAAGGTGTTTATACTCTTGGGAATTTTCCCCCAGGGACAGAGAAACCCTCAGGAACCTGTGGTCCAGTTTGCAAGGAGAGTTTCAGTTCAGCATGTTTCAACTATACAGGGTCTCTGTTACAAGACACTGGATCTCCTATCCAAACGGAAAACAATACTGCAGGCTCACAAAGACCTCCATATTCCCAGATAATTAGAAAAATCTTGTAATTCTTTTAGGAAGAAGATTCAGATTAAAATATAACTAATGATTAGGATGAGTTGGAAAAATATAATTGACTCATTTGTACACGGTGTTTCAGAAATAGGGCTTGAGTTCTTCAGCTAATTACAAACATACTAGATAAATAATTCCAAGTACAGTAGCTGTTACACTCATATTTTAAATTGTGTAGGCATGTACTTTAATGTAAGATATTTGATAAACTATGGATTTAATTTATTGCAATAGATTTGTAAATAGCATAACGGATCTTTATTAATTGGCAAGGATCGACACTCAAAGAGATATTACCTAAGTAAAATATATTTTAAGAGATTAAAAATAAAAGACATGTTCACTTTCTAAATAAGGAAAAAATCATCATAACATAGAGGCTGTTAAAGAATAAAGGAGAAATTACTTTGTAGAGTGGGAAGGTTAAATACTCTTTACAAGAATATTTGCAAAATGTATAAATTACATTAAAGTTCATTCACAATCTAACAAGGTTTCCTATTATAACAAGGTTTCCTATTATAGTTATATAAATTTACTATTTTGGCCCATAATTCTAGATGTAAAACTTGAGTTGTTTCTCTTTCTCTCTCAGCAAATTGTTCAGCTTGTAGTGCGGCACCCAGAGAAATTTTAAAGCAGCGAAGCCAAGTCCCCAAATTGTGAAGAATGCTGTGCCAACCGAAGCTGTACAAAAACTAAAACCCAGCGCTTGAAAAAAATACTTGATTTGAGTTTAATTGAAACTCTTGTTTTCATACATATTTCTGCCTTTCTGTTGCTGTTTTGACATATAAGGTGCCTACAAAATAATGATCAGTGAGATCTCACAGCATGGAGGGGGAAAATAAGAGAGAGAGAAAAAAAGTTTATTCTGCATCATTTGAATTACATTTAGGTAGTTCTCTATGGGGCTACTACCAAATCCTTTAAGCCCACCAGCCTCTTACCTACATTAAATTAATGAGGCATCTCAAGCCTTCATTCTTTACCAGCAGCGCTAGGCTCTCCACTTGGACACCTACAATTTACTAAATTACAAACAGTGACCCTAGCGGAGACATCTGTTTGTTATATACAATATTGTATTACACAGTACACTGGAAGAATATTTGGGAGATTAAGATGATAAGATATATGTTGAATTATATTTTCTGGGGTTAATAGGGGGTAATGTACAACTCTGAGATCTTCTCTTTACCGATAAAAATTCTTATTTTCCCATCAGGCAGTCAAGGCCTCTAAAGATCAACATGATGAAATATAATACTTATAAGCAAGGCTGAGTTAAGAGGGCTCTATTATGCCATGATACTTGCTGCCTCCATACAATAAGTTTATTAAGCCTAAATACATTAAGCTTGATTATAATCAATTTTTTATAATACCACCTTCTTACTAATGCTCATAACACTTGGCTCCCAGGGATGTACTTATGAGATGGCCAGGTGTACTTTCCATTAACGGCCTCTGCTGGAGTTTCTAGAGTACTTTTTCTCATATATTTCAAGTTAAATGTTCCCTCTATTCTTATGCTTGCTGCACAATAGCTAGTCCTTTTTCAGTGATTAATTTTCTGTTCCAAAAAAAAAAAAAAATGCCACTTGTCCTCTTTTGGTTTCACATCTACCACCTTCTCTTTTGCTGGTTTATTCCACAAAGTCTCTGCTACTCTCCCCAAAGAGCACCACCTTCTAGCCTCCAAATTGTTTTTTACTACTATATAGTAAAAACTATTTAGGAATCCACCCCTCCCAGCAGGAGACTATTGAGTTAACAAAAAACAAAACCTTAAATTATCAAGGGTAGAACTGTGCCAAAAAATACTGTAGCCACTTATATTATCTGACCTCAGCAGTCTCTGGTCGAATTGCAGCTCTGCATTAAATCTCACAACATGTGTTGTATGTGTGACTTTATGAATGCTGTTGTGATAGGGGACACTGGGCAGGGGATGAGGTTGGCAGGGGGATTAATGAAACTCCTCAGAAAAGTCACATTCCAGGGTGTATTTGTTTTCTTCTTTTTACCTTGTTTTGGAACTTAGGCATTTTGTGAAATTCTCTGAACTGGTATTCCTAGGCATGTTTAAACAACAGAAATAATGGAAGTGTAATTGATTGCAGCTGGGAACTGTCATCCTATCAGTAAGCAGCACCTAACTGGCAAATACTACAAGCTCGTTAGAGATTCCTGTATGAATTGGGCACTGTGAAAAGACTGGGCATTCTTTATCCCATGTATCCAAGTCAAAATCTTCACTGATTTATTTTTCAAGTTTTACTAGTCTAGGAACAGTAAGTGGTTAGCCTGCTGGCCCCTCTCCAGGGTGCTTAGGCAGAGAAGGTGGGTGCTTTGTTTCACACAGTTAAATGCAGAACAGGTTTCTAAACAGGCCCTATCTTTCAGTCATAGTGGAGATATTCAGTAAAAACAATCTCTTCACCGCATGAACTTCCATAGAAGAAAGGAAGAAAACTCAAATCCCTTACGCAGAAATCCATTTTTGTGAATCAAATTACTATAAATTTCTCCATACATATCGTATTCTAATCAGAGAAAGCCAAGGCTTAATTCTTATCTGAAAGCAGCTTTTCTATCACTCTTTAAATTTACTTCACTCCAATTTTCCCCCCAAAAAGGGAGGGGCGGAGGAGAAAGGAAAACTAATAATTCCACATTAACTTACTAAGAGAAAAGCTACAGTAAGTCCCTTTTCCTATTTTCTTATATTTGTGTAGCTGTTAGACATTTTGCAAAGGAGGGGTGTACCAGCCAGCCTTGCACAACAAAAGACCCACTGTCACCGAGCCAGTCCCAGGCATGGTAGAAACCAGCCCACAGGAAAAGGCCTGGCTCCAATGTTAGGCCCCGGCCGAGTACAGTCACTATATTCACTCAAATTGGCAACAGGTCTCAGTGTTCCTGGCTTTGAGCTGTGAACAAGGGTCGGGATTGAATAACCAATTATACAACCGCTGACTGAGTTTATCCAAGGTTTGCAAACTGCTATAATAGCCCAGTATTCAACCAACTGTTTTATCCTTTTCCAGATATAGTGTCATATCTCCCCTTGTGCTCCATTTACATGTCATTCTATTACATACATCCATTAAAAAGGTTAATACAGTGTCACTCTCAATGCCTAAATGTTGCCTTACAGGGGGTTCTGCCTCTCTCGGGGCATTTCATAGAGACACCTTTCTCTGTCTTTCACTTTATCCCTGAAAGTCGAACCAAGTTTCTGTCAGGACTATAAAGCAGTTCATGAAAGGACAGTAGCCACATGTCAACCGTTTTCCAAAACACTCCTTATACTAATAGGCTGATTAAATCTACCCTGATATCTAAAAAATTCTGAAATTTGGCAGTGCATAGTAGCACCCACGTTTGAGGAACTCCTACAAATTTGCTTAAGCACATGCCCGCCTTTCTATGCCAAAATAGATGTCTCTCTCAAAGCTCAAAATGACCTAAGAGCTCTTTTTCCATATCTGCATGCCTGTCTTTATACAAAGAGGCTGAGATAGAAACAGATAGCAGATATGGAACTGAAATTACTTTTCATAAATATCTCACTTGGGAAGGAGTACCCTCCAACTCAAAGACTGAATAAGGGAAGCGGTACAGGGATCCAATAGCTTTGGAGAGGTTGACTTGGCAATTTTGGACACGTTCATCTTTGATCCTTTATTTATATTCCATGCTTTCAGCGAACAGACATTTCTTGTCATTAATAGTGATTCCTAGCCTAGACAATCAATGTTGTATGATGTTGATAAAAGAGACTCAAACAGACACAAATGAATAAAAAAGTATGCTCATGAATGAGAAGAATAAATACTTTTAAGTGCACACAATACCAAAGATAATATAGTTCAATTGTATTTCCTATTAAAATTTCACTGGTATTCCTTGGAGAAATAGTAATAAATAAATAAATAAATAAATAAATAAATAAATAAATAAATGATAAAATGGAAACAAAGGAAAGAGTGAGCCAAAATACTTCTGAGAAAAAGTAACTTTGACTTAAGACTCCCCAATTCAAACTTATATGACAAGGTTGGCCAGATAACTCAGTGAATTAAAGCACTTGCTTAGACAAATGCAGGGACAAGGGTTTGATCCCTGGCATGTAGTACTCGCCCAAGGCACACTGAGATGGCAATTGAGTTGTTTGGGAGGCTGAAAACAGGAAGATTACTAAAAGTATGAACTGTGTAGTGAGACCCTTAGACCCTGCGCTAACTACATTAAATAAATAAATAAATAAATAAGATTATATGACAAAGCTATAATAATCAAACTATTTGGTACTGGCATAAAATGTAGACACACATACAAGAAAAATAAATGCAAAAATCTTAAAACTAAACTTAAAACATCAATAAACATTTGACAACCAAAAAATACTGTGGTGAAAAGATAGCCCCTTCAGTAAATGCTGTTGGGAAAACTGAATTTGTGCATATAATGCAGTAAGTTTGGATTTTAAGCCTACACCAAACATCACAGCCCTAAATGGCTAAAAATCTAAATTTTTTTACACCAAAAGCTGAGATTATAAAACACAAATAAACACTTAAAGTTTAAAATCTTTCACACATTGAAGGGAGTGATCAGAGGCCAGGGAGATAGCTTGGTGGTCTAACTGCTTGTCGCAAACACAAGGTCCTGGTTGCAATCCCCAGTTAGACCACCAAGCTGGAAACCCAGGTGCACTGTGCTGGCACCTAAAACCTTGCATGGTGGCACATGTCTATAATCCCAATGCTGGGATGGTGAGACAGTAGTTTCACTACGAGTCCAAGCTGTGTAGAGAGATCTTCACCAAATAATTAAATAAACAAATCAATAAAATATTTTTTAATTTATAAAGGTGTAATCAACAAAAGGTACAGATTACCTATAGAATCCAAAACATACATATAAGCCATATGTCATATAAAGGGTTAATGTCACAGACTTCTTAAGAACTCATATGATTCAATGACAAGACAAAACCAGGTGAAGGGATGGCCAAAAGACTCTTGAATAGACATTTCTCCAAATGTGATACAATTACCAGCAAGTACATGAAAAGAGTGCTTGCTATCACTTTAGAGAAATTAAAACTAAAACCACTATGAGATGATAGCTACAATGAAGCAAAAGAAACAGTAAGTGTTGGCAAGGTAAAGAGAAGACAGCCCAGGGTTGGTGCAGTCATTATGGAAAATACTATGGAGGTTCCTAAAGAAATTGAAAGCAGCCTTACCTCATGACCCAGAATGCTACAGGGCATATGCCCCAAGAAAGAAATGTCCTTGTTGTTTGCATCATTACTCACACTAGCCAAGATAAAGACACATCTTAGTTGTACATTAATGGATGAAGGCTAAAGACACACATATGCACGTGTGCACGCACACACACACACACACACACACACACACACACACACACGCAGATTTTCAACTTTAGAATGGAAGGAAATCCTGTCACTTACCACAACAGGAATGGGACTAAAAAACACCAAAAAACATCATGGTAAGTGATGAAATGTCAAAAACAGAGAAGCACCAGATAGTCTCTCACATATGTGGAATCTAAAAACAGCTGACCTCCAAGTAGAAAAGTGACTACTAGGGATCAGGATGGGGGTGTGTTGGAAAAGTGAGAGTGCATTTGATCAGTACACATTGCATCCATGCAGAGAAACATCATGTATATATACTAATAATATACAATTAGTACATATTACATACTTCACATTTAAAATGAGATAATCAAATAGTCAAATAGTCAAATCTCAGAAAGCTCAGTAAAGTGAAAGAGAACTGGCAAACTTATTTTTTAAATTTGGGGGCCTGATTTTTTTTTTACAGTTCTTTATATGTTCTTGATAGGCCTTTGTCATAGGGGCAGTTGGGTAACCAAGTTTTATTTTCAAAACAAATAATTGTCTCCAAATCCATACACATTTTCATGTCCTTACTAATAGTAAGAAGGATCTTCATGTATTGAACATGCATTAGGGTTATCTGGATGCAATGGTATATACAAGGAGAATTCCGGGAAAATTTATAGGATTCTTTCTGCAATCATAAAATTCTGAATTCTATCATGGGCTTCCTACTTAATGGTAAAAATTTTAAGCATGATTGTTTTTATTATTATTTTATATTTTAAAATAAGAACCTCTCGGGCGAGACAGATAGCTGAGAGGATTAAAGCACCTGCCTAGGCAGATGCAAGGATCAGGGTTTGATCCCTGGCTTGCTGTGCTAGCTTGCCCCTGGGGCACACTGATACAGTAGCTGAGACTGGGCATGGTGGCAGGCGCCTGTATTTCCAGAACTTGGGAGGCTGAAAACAGGAAGATCACTGATTCCAATCTGTGCAGTGAGACCCAGTAGACCTTGTCCTAAATACACAAAGAAAAAGAGCCTCTAATTTGTTGAGCCTCACCTGTGACTAGGGATAATTTCTTTGAATCCAGTGGTCATAGAAACAGGAAAAAGAGAATCTGTTCTGAAGAAAAATAACTGTATAGTCTCTTTCTTCTCTCTCTCTTTCTCTCCTCCCCTCCTCCTTCCTTTCCCTCTTTCTTCCTCCCTCCCTCCCTCCATCTTCTTTGCTCACTCTATCCTCTCCTGTCTCCATCCTCCATTGCTACAGTACTAATACTGTACTAGTACACTGACCTGCACTTGTTTCCTAGGAATTTACTAAATAAGAACCTCCTTTTTGATCCTTTAAAAAAGAAAGAAAAGGAACTTAAATTTTTAATATATTGGGAGGTTGTAACACACAAGGTGCTAGCTCTGGATGTAATGCATCACTTAAATTGTAATACAAGGACTCAGATGTTAATGGAAATCAAGGCATAGAGGTTGTTGAAGTTTGCAAGAGGCTGACTGCAGTGGCACCACTGCACTGTCGAAGGCAGTGTACAAAATAATAATAATAAAAAAGATGGTGTAGTGTGGGCTCTGTTGGCTCATGCTACACGTGAAATTACAGCTGGTGTAGTAACACACACGTAATCCCAGCACTTGGGGAGGCTGAAGCAAAATGGTCATCAAATTTGAGCCCAGCCAGCCTGAGCAACACAGTAATTTTGCAAGAATCTCTCTCAGACTAAAATAAAATAAATAAATAAATAAATAAATAAATAAATAAATAAATAAAGGGCAAGGGATACGGCACACTATGAAAGACCTGGGTTCAGTCCATAATGCACATATGTATGCAACATATACATATCTATGCATCTATATATCTCAGTTCATGAACTCAATTGTTTCCACAATTCTGGTTGAAAACTGAGTTGGAGAAGAATGCACAATGGTGAAGTTGAATGCTGATTCTAGGGGGAATCTGACTCAGTTCCTGTGCAATTTTAGTTGTTACCAAAATATATTTGCCATGTAAATGACAGCCGGTATCACCTTCTTCATGACTGCATTAACACTGCCTCCTTCACTTTCACTAGATAGTGAATATTACTACAAATAATAAAATTTTATTAAATAGTAACTTAGAACCCAAACATTTATTTTTGGGTTTAGATGCATGTTTTCTAAAGCAAAGTTATATTTTGATCTAGCTATGTATTTGAACAATGGAAGAAATATAAGAAAAAAGAATAGAAGACCCACTATTTTTTATGTAGTTTGGCTTCAGTTAGAAATAGAATCAGCCACAATATTTACCTAAATTAGAGTTTCAGTTAGATTTTGGAAAGATAGGAAAGCCAGATATCAAAAAATGTTTATATGTATTTTTTCTTTTTCTCCCAAATTCTAATTTCAAATGCTCCAATTGACCATTTTCTTGTTCTAAATTTTGGAAAACTCTTTTGTACAGATATGTAAAATATAAATAATTGTTTCAACTATAAACCCATGACAGACTCTTAGGTTTTGACTCTGATTATAATTATAACCTGACATAATTATTCTAGCAAAGAGAAAGTAAGGGTGAAGAGTTTTTCCCATTTCATCACTCTAAGGAAAAGAGCAATTCTGGGCTGAAAAGTCCTTTGTTTTACAGTGAGTCTTGCTCTGTAGGTCATTTTCTAATGAAAAAAAAAAAAAAAAAACAGTAGAATATTATTCTGAAAGACTGGAAAAATAGCATGCAAAGTGTTGCAACACTTTGGTAGACACTGACCAAGTGACAATGGAATCTCCATTGTGACAAGTTCCTGAGCTATTTTCACAGGCAATTCTGCTCTTGCTACTGACTTTATAGTTGACACACAATCTGTACGTGGTTCTCCTATTTTTATTTCCAAAATAACCCTGATTAAATATTGAAGCTTTTAAAAGCACACTAAAAACATTTTCATCCTGTTGCTTTTATTTTCTAAAAAAAAAAAAGGACACAAGTAACATTAATACAGGAACGTAAACAGAGAGAAACATGGTTAAACTGTCAGGTTTTGAAAGCTAGAGAAGTTTCCGTGTAAATGAAATGGTCAATATCATTACAAGAAGGGAGCGATATAGAAAACAAAGAGAAGGGCATAGCAAGAAGAGAAATCCTAGCAAACCAAGGAGGAGGAGGAGCAGGAAGAGCATAAGGAGGAGGGGGAGGTTTGGGTTGGAGGACAAAGGATTAGCAAGTAGAAAAGGAAAAGAGGGAGGAGGAGGAGGAGGAGGAGGAAGGGAACAAAGAAAGAAGGACATGACAAAGAGAAGGCAAAATGACCAAGTAGAAGCAGAAGCTGCAGTAGTAATAGTAATGTTGGCCCTAAAATGCACATCCCTAATATCCCTGCATGGACAGATAAAACTAGGAAAGCAGAGGGAAATCATACCTTGAAGGCTGTGTGATACCATAAGGTGGAAATGCAAGGCTTTCAGTGAATGTAAGCATGGACCTGAAGCAATCAGGCTGGCCAATCCCCATCCTTTAGCAATACTTGGGGATTAGGCAACGGCACCCCCAACAGAAGGTCTCGGAAACAGTGCAGTTTAGAACACAGTTTCTATTTGACCAGTGATTGCCCTCTTATTGTTTAGTATGTATTCTCCTTAAGATCAGATAATAAACTAGATTTCTTCTTCCACAAGGAAGGCCAGAACATCAAGAATTCCTTTTCCCTCAAGTAGTCAAAACACCTAAGAACTGTGTGCAGCTTTCCTCTTTTTTTCCTGTGGAAGAGTAGGCAATAGAGGAATTCTCTGATTTGCTTTTTTTGTAATTCATAATAATTCCACTCTGAAAAGCATACTCCCCTGTACTCAGAAGAAAGGAGGCTGCACAGAGGTCAAAAGGAGTCAGGACAGACAGGCTTTGCAGGGCTTCCCTGCCCCTTGGTCTATTGTAGCTATTCCATCGGCTTTTAGTCCAACCATGTTCTGCAAAACTTTCCCTGCTTTATTGAACTTGGGGAGGAGGTATTTTACACTAGATCTGTGTCTTGAAGGTAAACCTGGGTGACATAAAAACACGATGGAGTAATGTTGTCATGCTTCCTTTTATGAAGTTGTCTGTGTTGCCCATGATTCTTCAAGTTGAGTAAGGAGGGATACTTCTCCATAAGGACAAAAGGGGCCCAGGGACATCTTGGATGATAAGGGTCCTATATAGTGCGAGGTAGGGTTAGCATTGGGTAGCGTTCTTACCCAGTGCTGAAAATAGCACAGCAAAAGGAAAAGAATGGGCTTGGGAGATAGTTCAGTGGCCTAACTGTTTGCCTGGCAAGTATAAAGACCTGAGTTCAATCCCTGGTACAGCATGCTGTGCTGGCCCCAGAACAGGCGAGATAGTACACACAATTGTTGGGGAGGCTGAGACAGGAGGATCACTATGAGTCCCAGCTGTGTAGCAAGACCTTGTACCAAATAAAGAAAGAAAGGAAGAAAGAAAGAAAGAAAGAAA
Organism: Myocastor coypus; assembly: GCA_004027025.1. Classification (NCBI taxonomy): domain Eukaryota; kingdom Metazoa; phylum Chordata; class Mammalia; order Rodentia; family Myocastoridae; genus Myocastor; species Myocastor coypus. Next base: position 13,234 of record PVJA010000442.1, read on the forward strand.
GAAAGAAAGAAAGAAAGAAAGAAAGAAAGAGAACATTTTTTTTTTCCTACAACAGTATTCAGGTTCAAAGCCAAAAATAAAAACCAAAAAAATAAAAACAAACATAACAAAAAACAAAACAAAAAAAGAAAAAGAAACACTGTGTGTAAATGGTGCTTGCTACCAAGGGACTAAGGCAGGTGTCTGAAACTGTGGTCCTGAGGTCAAAAACAATGAAGACAGAGAACTGGAAATAGGGTCCTTTAAAGGAAAAGGCTCAGAGGAAACTAAATTTCAATGAATTCAAACAACACAACCTTAAGTTGTACCAAGTCAACAAGCAACTGCAACAGAGTTTACAGCTGATGGTATGCTTTACAAAATAGTTTTGAAAATTCTCTTTTAACAACACTTTCACCTTCTGGAAGGTTTAGCAAAGGCTATTTTGAGAAAGTCTGAAAATTTTCCCCATGACTCTTTAACCACAAGAGGAAGCTCAAGAACAATTATTGCAAAAAGGAGGTTCTCGTTTACTTCACAATCATCTGAGCTCAGAACGCCAGGACCAACTTTCCCCAGTGGATTACTCAGACCTTTCTGAAACTTGGAGACTTGCTACCCAGTGTGCACCCAAGACACTCAAATGGAAAAACAAATGAACACATCTGAAACAAAGCTCATTATGAACTAATATATAAACGAAAACAAGGCCCATCTTGCTCAGGTTGACAGATTTTAATTAAAGACAGGGGCTACTGTGAAAATATCTGTGATTTTAATAAGTTCACTGAATAATCACACAGTCATATTTTCTATGGAAAACGTTTCCCTTCCCTGTGATGAAATCCAAATCTTACAGTTTGAGCTAGGTAAAAATACTGGCTTGAATTTCATTGCATGAGTACCTATTATTTAAGTTTTCTAGAAAATTGTTCTGATTTTCAGTATATACCTTTAAGGAATTTACTCCAAATACTACTTGCTCTTTGAGTCTGTAATTTTATATATGATGTATTTGTGTATTTATGAATGAACCGAGGGAAAACATAATATGGCTAATAACCCAATCATGCAAGTAGTGTCTACCTGAGAAAGGGCCTGTGTATGTGCGGGGGATGTCTGAGTGCACGTGTCATGCCTCAGTGCACATGTGTGTTGCACTATAAGAGCAAGGTTCACACTGACAGTTAACAGACACCCATGAGCTAAGTAAATTGTTTCCAAATTGGTATATATTCGTTTGGAGTCAGGCAAAAATCTTAAAGTTTTCAATAAAGAATGATACTGTCATGTTAGCATTACAAACAAAAGTTTTTTTTTTTTTTGTTTTTGCCTTTTTGAGACAGGGTCTCACTATGCAGTTCAGGCTGGCCTTGAACTCACTTTTGTAGCCCAGGCTGGTCTCGAACTCACACCGATCCTCCTGCCTCAGCCTCCCAAGTGCTGGGATTACAGGCGTGAGCCACCACACCCGGCTAACAAAAGTTGAATATAGCATATTTCATGTATTAGAGTTCTAATAGGCTCTCTTAATCAAATGATAGTTTCCGTGATACCAGCCTTGTGAAGGCAGAAATAGCACTCATTATTTGAGGATCAAGATTTTTCTCTTAAAGAACTATAGGTTATAGTTCAACAGAAAAAAGAAAATCAGTGAGTAAAAGAGTAATTTTATTGTGCAATACATTATTGAGTACTTTGTAGATTGCTTATATAGTCAAATATGTAGTTTTTAATATATGTGTATATTTAAAAATGTATATATTTTAAAAATCTGATGTTCTCAAAGCAAAAGAAAATAAGTGTTAAGTAGGTAATCCTGATTTTGAGTGCTTAAAACATAGACAAGAAATTGATCAATACTAAAACTAATCCAAACCTATTGAATGAAGCCAAATTTATGATAAATGCAGAGCTTAGAGTATGAACATCAAACAGGATCTAGAATGAGCAAGTACATACAAAAATTAGACAACTTTCACTTGGCAATGCTGATTGGTTGCCTGATAAGCAGTTACTTTGATTAGCAGATTTTGAAGACCTTGGGAAGAGGCTGAATTTGCATCTGAAGAAATGGACAATACAGAGCCATGAAAGTGTTTGCAACAGGACTGGAAGGGAGCAAGAGTGGTATTTCGAGCTGGTGTGGGGGGGCAGTGGGGGAGGAACCAAGGCTCCCTGTGGAACTTAAGAAGATGACTGTGGACCTTCCTGGCCATGCAGTGGGTGGGGGACTTCCTTGAAAGGGAGGAGGGCCCAGGCAGAGCAGCACCCCTATTTATGTTACAGGAGCTGATCTCTGAAGATTACTACCCACTCGCATCGTGTTTACATATACAGGTACTCTCTCTTCCTGTGATTCCTGTGTGCCTTGCCTCTGCTTTCAGGGCTCAGGGAAGCCTGAGACATCAGTCCCCACATTCTGGAAGAACCAAAGTACGCATCTTACCCAAGGAAACCAAAAGTGACTCAACTTTCTTGTGCTTCCTTTTCTTTTTCCATGTTTTTAATGAAAAACACTGCTATTACTATGGAGGAGTTTTTGTTTTTTTGTTTGTTGCTTTTTTCTTTCTTTTAACCTCACTTCTCTGCTCTGGTCAACTAACTATAGGGTTCAAAGCCACTACCCACATAATATATCTGTTGTCAAACTGCCCACAGGTGAATGGAACAGATAATTGGAAAAAACACAACACAATACAACAAAAAACACCCACACAGAGATAAAGAAAATATGCATGTCACAGGTAGAAAGGTGTAGTTGTTAAAAAGAGCTATATTTCCTTTTATCTTATAAAAACAAAAAGCAAAAAAGTTACAGTTTTATTTTACTACCCACTCTCCTTCTGCAATTTAAGATATACTCTAAAATGATGAAAAGTACAAAGAGGAAAATTGTTTCAGATAAACCACTAAAAATTAAGAAAATATATTAGTCATAGGAAGGCTAAAACTTAAAACACATTTGAGTATGCAGTTCCCTCACCACCCCCCTTCTCCCTTTTCTCTCCTCTCTTTGTATTTTTTCCCTGTCTGCTCCTTAGAACACAATCGGTCTTTCTTCAGAGAATGTTTTTCCTTTATTTTTAAATCAACACAGGATCAGGGAAAAATTTGGAAGACTGACTTCAAATTAAAGGCCAAATCCAGAAACTACTTTTATTTAGGCAAAGTTAAACTGAAACGAGTTGAGAACATTTTTAAACTAACAGAAGATAGTAATTTTTTTTTTTTTAAGTTGAAAAGAATCAAAGGGAAATTTGAATTAAAAAGAAAGAGACTTAATAGTGATTCTGAACTGGGTTTTTACAGACTACAAAATTCCACAGCATTATACATAGCACTGTTGAGGCTTGCCACACATGGAAGATGTTGGCTTCTTCCTAATCTCATGAGGGTCCTCTGATACCATTACTTTCCAGGCCTAAGAAAGGCTGAGAGCCAGAGCTACAGCCATCTACATTTACTCTGCGATCATTTAGAATCACACTTGCAGATAAAAAGAGAGAATATGGAGGCCTCATGTTTTCACTAAGAATTTGGTAGTAAACACGTAATTGTGTAACAGCCTCAGAATCAAAGCTTAAGGGATAACGATATGATATAGCTCCTGGGCTTTTAGGCATTTAGTAGAACCTGTTGGAATGTATTAGCATATGAAAAGTGATCACTCACAAAAGTTTTAGGCATCCACCATTTTAGATGTAAGTAGGAATCTGGACTGGGTAAATACAGAAAAGCACCTTAGCCAAAATGACCCAGAGCCTGGACACAGTAGCAAGACCAACAATCCCTATGGTTGTAGATGTATTAACTATAAATTCTAAACCTATATGATTTCCTTCTCCTATGAACACATCTACCATCATCATAAAGCTAAGTATTTGGCTCACCAATTGACCTAAATTAAGAGAAAATGTTAGTTCTGTTATAAGGACTTTCATTATTCTGAACTTTGGAATAACTTCGTTATTCTAAGGGTATACTCTTGCCTTTGGCCAAACTAATTAGTGTCTCAGAGTTAGATGAAGCAAACAACAGAGGGACAGATGTGCTGTGAGTGCTGGAAAAATCAGATTCACAAGTTCATAAACTCTCTGATCATCAAGTTACTAGCACTCTTGTGAGCCTTTCTTCTGAGGAAAGTGTACTTCTATCCACCCCTGTCCATTCAGAGTTCAAATGTTGCTTCCTTGGACAAACTGTGTCCTACCATTTGTAGCTCAGTTGGGTCACAGATGCGATTTTGGCTTCAGAACACACAGTGCATGAAATAATCCTTATTTGTTTATTTGCTTATTACCTATTTCCATCTACTAGAATATAAGTTCTATGAAAGTAGAGACTTTATCTACCTTCCTAATTAAGGTATCTCCTGTCCCTAGAACAATATGGTGATCATAGAACATGTTCTAAAATTGCAGGTTAAACCAGATAAATGTAAATAATTAGGGATATACGTAATATTTATTATACCTACTTAACCTTAGTCATTGTACAGTCCTGGAAGATGTACCAATTTGGGAGGAAGAGTGAATAATTTAATGATTATTCTCTTTGGCCAGAAAGAACTAAGTAAAAAATTTAAAAGTAACATACTACAATTAAGAAATATAGTAAATTTGACCAAATGCTAGATAATTAATTTAAAACAGCAGTTCACTTTATCCTGACAGATATGATTTCATTTTCAAAATTAATCTGTCTTAAGAGCCTTTCTTCTTATTCTAGCAATCAGAAATTAAGTCATAATAATACTGCTACACATAAAGACACACAATGGAAGGTGTTAGCCATCAGAAAATAATTAGCAAAGCTCTGCTTAAGTTTTCATTTTATCTTTGTCTTAATTTCACAGTAAATTTATAAAGATAAAATGGAAAAATAGACATTTTAATAATGCTCTCTTGACATAAGACTGTTTGATTACAAATGGAGCATTCAATGAACAAATTGAACACTCTTTTCTGGTCTCTTGAATATAATTTTCCCACAACCTGTGACCAAACCGTATTCTTCTTAACCAAACTCAAGCAGAATTTAATCACTTAAAATTCATGTCTGAAATTTGAAAGCAAATCATGAAATAATTTGTCAAACTCAGTATATTTAATGCAATAATGGGACTCTAATCCAAAAGGAAACAGGATTGGGGTTCAGAAGACCTGGATCTTGACCAGGTTCTTGTATTAATCACTCTGCAGCTTTGAGTACAAATTGTGGTATAGCATAGGCCTCTTCTATGCAACATAAGGGACCAAATGATAAAAATCGCTAAAACTAGAGCTAGGGTACTGATGATTCTCAGATTTATTTCCTTGGCACATTTTGGTGAGGCATACACTTGGAAATGTGAAACACAGAAGGTTTCCTTGTGAGTACACAGACTTTGGGGTTTACTTATAATTCATTCAGTTTTGAAGAAGTATTGCTATGTCGTCGCCACAGCATTAAAGAAAATGTCATGTATTCAATCAATACTTTGTTGCTTCCTCGGAAAAGAGCACAACTGACAAGCATTTTCTACATATATTTATCAGTAGTTACAAAGCTATGTAAAGTAAACTTTGTAAGTAGTGGTTGTTTCTGATTTTGAGAGGTGTAATTGAGAGTTTAGACATTTGGACAGGCATAGAATTCATGTTTTTCTGTTTGAAATTGGTTTTTGTAAGTTGTAAATCAAAATACACTACTTTAAATACCTAATTTTTCCATTTCCATTAGTTTGTTGTTGTAGGAATAGTATAAATGCTAAATTGGTGTCATTTGTGCTTAAACCAAACACTGATTTATTTTGGAAAAAACAACAAGTTACAAAATTAAATAACATTTTAAGGAAAAGTCTAAATTATGACAAATATTTTATAAATACTGATGTTTATTCCAAAACATAACTTTTTATCTAATAACTTGCTTTCTTAAAAAATAATCACATGAACAAAATACAAAGTATGCAATTTTTGTTTTTTAATTTCAAATTCATAGTTTAAAATCTCATGAATAAATCACTTATATAGATAATATATCAATAGTAGGCCTACTTAGAAAGTATTCATAAAACAATAAGGTGCACACACAGACACACTACTAAAATGTATGCAGAATGATATTTTATAAAACATATTGCTCTTTGACTTTGTTGAGCCCACTAAAATCAACTTATTCTCAAAAAATTAACCAAGAAGAACATGTTTTTCTTTCTGTTCATTTTTTTTTTTTTTTTCATTTTGCTTTCATTTTTGTAAGTGTTTTCTTGTTTGGTCGACAGTTAGAAAAACAGTAAAGTAGAAACGTAAAGAATTTTAGACAGTGGGAAAAGCAATACATTCAGATTTCTTTATTTTTCAAATAACATTTTCCTAGTTATAAATTTAATGTTTATTTTATTTTGAAAATAATTTTAGACCATTCTTTCCCCATTGATTACCTTTGATCTTCCAATGAAAATGAAATCTGAATGTGATCAGATACAAGTATTAAGAAGTCATTAGTTTATTCCCCACCAGCAAGTATTTCAATCATATCAGAAACACATTTTTAGATTTTAATATAATGAAAAGTTGATTCTATACTAATAGTGACAATTTTCAGACAATAGTTCCAAATAGTCTATAAATCTATTTAAAGCTTTAGGAAAGCTTGTTTGTTTGATCGATTGATTTTTAGGAAGGTTTGTTTTTTTTTATTTTTAATTAACTTAGTTAATTAATTTACTTATTTATTTTTGTATTTAGAACAGGATCTACAGGGTCTCACTACTTGGATCACACCTGTAGTGATCCTCCTGT